>PVJH01035293.1:0-19810 GCA_004026705.1 Nesogale talazaci
AGGTCTCCTTTTCAACCCCCACCCCCAGCAGGAGAAGGCCAAATCCGGTCTCATCCAGCCCCTTGGTCTCTTCTTGGTCAGGGTCAGGGTCATTCCTGCAACCTGGGGAGGGTGGGGGAGGGGCACCTGCAGGTGGGCTTCGAAACGCTCAGTTCAGGGCACTACGGGCTAGACAGAAAGGCCCCTTCCTGCCAGCATGAGGGACAGGAGGTGAACTGTCTCGTTCAGAAAATTTGGGAAGGTGACTGGGTCACAGAGGGACCCTGACCTGACAGGTGGCCCCGGGCCATCTCTTCTTCCTTCCTCAGGCCCAGGAGACCGGGCAGCCTGGGCTTGGGACCCTGGGTGAGGCCAGCCCTGGGGGATGGGCCAGAGCAGATGCCTCTCACTAAAACCTGGTGCCATCTAGGTCTTGGTCCTTGCAGGGGGTGGGATCCGAGGTCTTAGAGTTAGAGCCCTGTGTGTGTCCGTCATGGGCTAAGAAGAAGACAGGACCTGGACACTGCAATGCTGAAGGGCCCCTCCTCCAGACCCGTGGGGCCAGGAGGGCCCTGGGTGCAGCTGCTGCCGGGGGCACAAGACTGGAGGGGCTGTGCTGTCTTCCCCCTTCTCAGAGACTGGTGGTGCCTGTGGACACGGCTTCTCTCCTTCTCTCCGCAGCGGGGGTGTGAGCAGAGAATGGACTGGCGTCCCCCGGAAGCTGTACAAGCCAGGTGCCAAGGAAGCCCAGTGCGTGTGTGTGAGAACAACCGGCCCCCCGAGTGACCAGCCGCCGGACACCACTATGCACAGAGATCGTGGGGACTTGGACCACCATGGCTTGGAAGAGTACAAAGGCTGCCCGCCCCTGGCTGTCTCATGCGCCTTCCCGCCCTAAGCGGTCGCTCTGGGTGGACAGTGCACAGCGGACCCTGCTGTTAAAGACCACGTGTCTTCCATGCTCCTGATTGGAGACCATGACCTAGCCCACCCTCTGCATCTGTGACTCATGCTGCCCTCACCTCGCTGGTGCCGGAGGCCGGAGCTCAGGCTAACACCCCGAAGTTCTGACAGGCACAAGTATGACTGATTTGTGCTGGACAAGCAAGCCCAGGGCTCTGGGTGCCCGCGCCCCTCCCCTCCCCTGATGCCTGGAGCTTGGCCAGGAGCTCGGGACCCTGTCGGTCTGCAGCCTTTCCAACCCTGGCAAGGCAGCTGGGGCCCCAGCAGGAGTGCCCCTAGCCCCCCAACAAGGCTGAGCAGACAGGGCACACATTAGAGCTCTGCTTCTGGGCTCCCCCCACAAAGCTGTGAGCCCCAACTCATAGCCATGACTGAGGCGGACCTGTTGAGAGCCGGGCGGTGCAGGGGTGGGGGAAATAAAGTGATCACTCTCGGAGAAGGCTTCTGGGCAAAGCCAGCATGTGGCAGCAGGGCGACAACCAGGGTGTTTTCAACCGGAGGAGTCTGCATTCTGAGCCCAGGATGGTGTCACAACCCTATCCACATTTGGGGCGAGGGTGCGACTCCCATCTCCACAGCCCCAATGTCAGGGTGCCTGACTTGCTGCTGGCCCAGCAGGCTGTCCGTGCGTCCCAGGCAACGTGCTGCCTAGCACATCACACAAGGACACGGCAGACCCCTTCCTCTGTAAGGCCTGCTTTCGTGTCACAGCCAAGGGAGTGGTTGGTGCAGGCCCAGGCTCATGGTCTCATCCGTGAGGTCTCTCAACGTCTTTTCCCAGTGCCCTCAACTGGGACCCCCTGCCTCTGTGCCCTCCCCGACGGACGCCATCCCCCTTCAGAGGCAGGCTCGGGCACCTCTGGCTTCTCCCTGCCTCCCGGCTCTTCCCCCCCAGCAGGCAGCAAGTAAAAGCAGCCTAACTCAAACATTCCTGCCACATCACACACTTCTGTCGCCACCGGGTCCGCTTCTGGTCAGAGCAAGCTTCTTGAAAGGCCACTTGTAACTCCGGGTCTCTGCTCGACACTCCTGTGGGATCCAGCCCCTTGGTCGGAATGGGTCCTTAGGAGCAGGGGGCAGAGGGGTAGGGGGAGTGTGTGTGTGTGTGTGGGTGTGTGTGTGTGTGTGACCTTAGGAGCAGGGGTGAGCGGTAAGGAAGATGTCAGACAGCCGGGCAACAGGAGGCTCATCTCCAATACCAGAATTAAGAGCTAGGCTATTTTCCAGCGGGTTTCCGCAGTCCTGAGACCACAAGCCTCCAGCACGCACATCCTTCACAGAGTGGGCAGGAGTAATGAGTCAGCGGCCAATCCGTGGATGTCCCCAAGCTCTCCCCAGGGGAGTCGGCAGCACTTTGGGTGGGACAGGCCAGAGAATCTGGTTTCTCTTAAAGACAGGCGCCCTCCGGGTGCCTCGTGAGCAGCCAGACACAGGAGACATCTTTGAGGGTACGGCCGCTGTGGGCGTGGTTCAGCCATGAGTCCGTGCGTTTGACGTCCTCTCCATCTCGGGACTGTGGAGCTCTTTCTCCAACTAGAGCCGGTCTGCCCCGCCCTGTGGTTAAAGCTCCCTTTCCAGGTCCTGTTTCCCACACTGCCCACACTCTCCCCGGCATGGCTGCTGAGGCGTCTGCCCTGCTCGCCCCTCTGACCCACATGAGACTGTCCCATCGGACACGGACGGCCCTAAGGTTCCATGAAGCCTGCCCATGGCTTTTCCCTCATTTCCCCTTTTGTCCTCCCGTTCGCCCCCCTCACCCTCCCCCCCCCCCCCCCCCCCCCCCCCCCCCCCCCCCCCCCCCCCCCCCCCCCCCCCCCCCCCCCCAGTTCACTCCAGCTGCCGCCACCGTCACCAAGTCTAGGCTTCTCCAGACCACTTCTGCCTCTCACTGCCAGAGAGCAGAGGAGACCTGGCCCTCCCTTGGGGGATCTGAAGCTGTGGAAACAAAACCTCCTCTTCTGGGAAGCAGCTGGTGGGTTCGAACTGCTGACCTTGTGGTTAGCTGCCCAATGCCTACGAGGGCTTCGGGGCAGTTCGGTAGGCCCCTCAAACTCCATGGTTCGGGCATTCAATGTTCGCCTGACCTTCCCATGATTCTTTTGAGTTCTGAAGGTGGCTGGGACCACCATCACACACCCAGTCACGCCAAGTTAGAATTGCAGCAGGGACCTTTCCCCGCTCCTCCAACTCCTCTTCCCCCAATACCCCTCTCCCCACAACCTGTCTCCAGTCCTGGCAGTTCTACCTCCTTGGGTCTTTCTGCCTCAGAGCTCCTCTGCTGTCGGCTGCCCTCTCTCGCCTGGTCACTCGAGGAGCCTGGCTGGCCAGTGCTTATTCTGCCCAGTTGCTCGTGGTCTTCATGCTCCTGGGTGGCATTCCCCTGGGAAACGGCACTCAGGGCTTCCCCTGAGGTGTAAGGACCAGGCTCTTCAGCTCAGCTCACCCCCCCCCGCCCCCCCCCAGACACTGCGACCCGCTGTCTCCCATGAGCCCCTGCCTCTCTCCAGCTCCACACACTCTCCTCTCCAGCTGCAGGGCACCTGCGTCCCGTCACACCAGCTGTTGCTTCCACCTGGAATGGCACCTGGTTTCTTCAACACACCGCGCACTCCGCTTCTGGGGAGCCCTCGTTGACCCCCAGCCCAGCAGCGGATCTAGATTCCCACAGGCCCTGGGATAGCTCCTCCGTGCTGATGCAGGTGTGCACGCTTGCTCTGCCTGGGACCCCAATCCTCAGAACCCCGGGTGCAGTTTGACTGGGAGCCCCTCAGTCATTTGTCCACGGTCACAGGGCAGTGGAGCTGAGCCTGGCTCTCCCAGGGGGTGGGGGTGGTGCTCTCTCAGTCCCTCACACTTCTGAGCCTGCCCACCCTGCAGCAGGGCAGAAAGGGTGGGCTGGAACTAGGAGCTCCTCCAGAGTTCCAGCCAGCGAACTGGGCACGGCCTGGTGCCTTCTGGAGTCACCCGGCAGTTATTTGCACCTAGTGGTCCTGGGTGGGGCTGTGGGCTAGGGGGGAGGCCAGTGGTGGAGCCCGCCCGGCTGCACAGGAGGGAGAGGAGGCTGACTGCCCTGTGAAGATCCACCTACAGCCCCACACTCCAGGGAGCAGTTCTCTGTCCCACGGGGCCGAGGAGTCGGGGGAGATGACCAGGCTTGAGAGACTCCATTCATAGCCCGTCGTGGGCAGTGGGCAGAGGGTGGCAAACACATGGCCATCAGAAAGGAGACCTTTACCCAGCTCAATTCTGCCCCATCAGTGAGCAGTGCTAAAGCCAAGGTGGTGATCCCTACGTGCCCTCTGCTTCGTGATGAAAACGTGGTTACCTGCCTTTCCATTCTGAGATTCCATCGTCCCCTGAGCCGGATGACAGGCGAGGAACCTGGCACGTGTTGGTCACAGCTCATCGAGGCCATGGCAGTTCGTCACTCCGCCCTCTATTGCCTCTGCTCTGGGACTAGCTGAGATTGACAAGTGAGGCCCGAGAACATGGGGGCGCTGGGTGCGCACAGAAAATGAGGTTCACCCTGGAGGACTACCTGGGTCCTGCCCCCACCTTTGAGGGACCTTCTTGCCTCCGGTGGCCCTGGATTCCTTCAAGCAGGAGGTGAGCTCGTTCTGCAGAGCCTCCCCTGGCTAGGAGCAAACACTTGCTACCAGTCACCGTCCTTCAGCATCCGAACTGGGGAGAACCCCCGTCACCCCATTTCCTAGAGAGGGTAAGGATCACGGATTAGGAAACATGCCCCAAACTGTCAGCTCATCAATGACAAGTCAGAACAAAGTCGGGCCTCCCCCCAAAATAAGCACACGATTGACATGCATGTCTGCGTATAACACCCAGTTCCGTCTTCATCGGTTAGAGCAGCGGGAGACGTCTAGGAAAAGCAGCTCAGCACCTGGGGGCCGAGAAGCGTGCTGGCCGACATTGAGTGAAGAGCCCGAGGACTCCCGGGGCAGAGGCCGCACACCGGCAGGCTGTGAGCCACGGCGCCAGCAGCTGGAGACTAGCCTTGGAGACGCGCTGGGGAGCGGTGCTGCCCTCTCCGCCAGGGCCCCTGTGAGTTGGCAGCGCCTCGAGGGCAGTGCATTGGGGTTGGCGTTTGGTTTCCGAGGCCCAGCCAGCTCGGGAGCCTCATTCGGCAAAGAGGCCAGAAAGTAGGGTCAGCGCCCTCTCCGCCTGGGCAGAAAATGCCACTGGGGATGCAGGTCTCGCTCCCGTGTGCAGCAGCGGCAGAGTGGTCAGTGTGCCGTCCCAGAGACTGGCAACATGGAGGCCCCCAATGGTGTCCACCGACTGAGAGGACACGGGGGTGGGGTGTGTCTGTGTGTGTAAACAGGAGGCCAGGTATGCTGGGTTTGTGGGTTTCAATGACCAGATTTCAATTTGTAAACCCCTAAAGTCTCGCTTGGAGCCCTAGTGGCACTATGGGCTAAACATTGGGGTGGGAACCAGAAGGTCAATGGGTCAACCCCCTGGGAGAAAGATGGGGCTGTCTGCTCCTGTCCGGGGTCAGGGTCTCGGAACCCCTGGGAGTGGTACTGTGCCCTGTAGGGGTGCTGATGGCGGGCACTTGGCATGCGGAAAGGCTCACCAGTCATCTCCAAAGCCCACCGCCCCTTCAAACCCTTACCACGGCAAAGCTCCTAGGAGATGGCGCCGGAGAGGCCATCTCTGGGGTCACCCATCCCACGTGCCCCCCTGTACGGGCTGGGCCAGGAGCACCGTGGACGCAGCCAGCTGGTCACGATGTCGAGGGCATTCAGTGACCTTCCTGAGTGCTGCCGCTGTGCATTGGGCGCCGCTGGAACTCAGCCTCTCCTGGAGGGCAGCTGCTCCAGGCAACGCTTTTGTTTAGAATGCTTACTGACCCATCATCTGCAGGCGCCTCGCTGACATGTCCACTGTGAACGCACGATTTTACCTCATTTTATTATAAGGACTTGTTACAGAAATTGCAAGTATCAATTATTTGAAAAATACATTCCATTACATGGACTCCAGAGACAATGCCCCATCCTGGGCACCAACTCAGAGCGGGCTGGGAGCCAAGGTGACGGCCCCACCCTGGTCCAGCCCCTGCCTCCCCAACCCTGGTCCAGCCCCTGCCTCCCCATCAGTACCGCGCAGAGCGCACACCAGGAATGTGGTGCTGACAGGCAGCAGGGCGTCCTGGAGCCCCGGCCCCCGCCCGTCAGGACTCCCCAGCTGCAGAGCCCGCCCCATCCGCTGTCGCCGGATCAGGTATCGTTTATGCCACAGGAATATGGAACTATTCCAGCAATGATCTTCCCGATAAAGTCTTTAAGGCATACAGGAAAAGGTCTGGGCATTTTAGTACGAGAGAGAGGGAGAGCAATTTGTTAATATCTTGTCACACAATCAGCTATTCTCGAAATTACTTCCACAAAGCCAGGGTGCAGCTTCCTGGCTCCCCATCAGCTTCCCCTTTCTCTCCGGCAAGGGTGGGGGATGGGGGTTGAGCTTCAGGCTCGCCAGCCCTGGGTCAGTTCTTCCGGACTTGTCCAGAGTGAAGCAAGGATACTTGTTTCAGGCACGCCCTGGACCTGCGAGCTTAGGGGAGCTTCCAAGGTACTTGCTAACCTTACTGTCAGCTAGTTGGGGAGTCTGCCTTTCAGCCTCCAAGCATCCCTTTTCTCCAGAGGCCAAGGCTCCGGGTCCGCGCCCCCCCCCCCCCACCACACACACACACTCTCCCTCCACCTGTGCCTACAGACAAGGCCAACACAGCGGTCAACACGACAGGTGTGGACATGAGTCGGGGCAAGCAGCGAGCCCGCAGTCCCACGATGCTCTTGCAGGGCCCGAGCCGGGAGCTGAGGGGCTTGGGGCTCTGAGGTAGAGGACTCCAGGTCCTGGGGGTCCTGTGGCTTGGAGGACATGGCAAGTGAACGCTACCCCTGAGGCTGGCCTCAAGGCCATGCACCCCTGGGGTGGTGGTGGTGGTGGGGTGTGTGTGTGTGTGTGTTGGGGGTGGGGTGGGCACTGCACGGGAACCCGGTCCTGACTCGTCGCTCAGCAAGACGCCACTGGAAAGAACTAAGGTGAACACGTCAAGGGTAGGCACTTCAGTTTGGGGGGAACTCCTGTGTTAGAGGCACAGGGAGGACGAGTCGGTGTGAGCCATTCTGTCTGTCCGCAGTACGCCTGTACCTTCCTCTTTGAAAACCCACGGTCCGCTAGGGAAGCTGGCCTGTTCTGCCTGCACACCTGGTGCCCAGGGATAGGCAGTGAGGAAGCCCGACGAGCAGGGCAGTGCTGGCCAGTGGTGCTGCCCCGCTCACCCCCTCAGGTGGCTACTTTCTGAAGGAAGGAAATGGCGACCAGCTCGTGCTACTGGTGCTAAGCTGCTGGCGAAAACGGGAGGACAGTTGGGCAGTTTTGTGGACAAGAGCCTGGAGAGCGGTGGGGGTTACTGGGAGCAGCCTGGCCGTGGCTAGGCAGCCACCACTGGGCGACCTCCGGGCTGTGGCCAGCGAGCGTCATCATGGTCGGGCCCGTGAGAAGATGCTGTCTCAGTCTCGCTACAGGAATGCACCATGAACCTGTGCAGACACAGAGCAGGTCCCCCCAGTATGGAGGTGCTCAGGACACAGCTATACCTGCACTCTTGGCGAGGGAGGGGTTGTAGAGGCTTAGTGCAGAGTATTTTAAACATGGCCTCCAGGCATCAAGTGCAGTTCCATGCAAGACCCCTACCTGCCTCCACCCTGCTGGACTGTTACCTTCCCCTACACACGCACACAACCAATGTCACTGGACCAGCAGCCTGACTTCACAGCTGCAACAGAATGACCTTCCCAGCTGGAGAAATTGGGCCACTAGGTGAATCCTGCTTCCTCGTGGCTGTCCCAAGCCAGACCCTATGCATCGCAGGGGCCCGGGTTACAGATTTGGTTAGTAGGCAAGTTTCTCTGTAAAAAACGTCTGTGAAATAAGTCACAGATTTGGACATGGGGGAGGGGGAGAGGAAGGGTTCTTCTAGTTAGTATTTTCCTCTTCGACATTGTGCACAAGTTCATATTAACACAGAACATGTATGCATCTTATGAGTCACAGAACTCCTTTGTTTAAAAAGCTGCTTTCTGATTTTCCAACTCATCTCACACCCACACGTTCGGGAGTGAAGCGTGTGAATCTACAGCAATGCAGCGGGCACGCCACGGTCCCCAAGGAAACAAAGCCAACGGAAACTGCAGGCCGATGCAAAAAAACGAAACAAAAGCCCACTCAGTCCCTTGAACACATATGTCAATAATGCCAAACAATGTAGTGGTTGCTGGACGTCTGCAGAGATCAGGGAGAGTGGTCAGTGTCAGCCGGGCGGCACCATTGGCCTCCTCCATCCCAGAATCTCAGAGGGAGGGAGGGTGTTCTGTTTTTAGAGCCAGGGTAGACCTCTCTCTCCAAATGTGCGTTTAAGAACAAAAACTGGCCAAAACTTCCAAAGGGAAGGAGTTAAACACCTCAGGGTTAGTCCATGTGTTAGCAGTGACTGAGGTCCAGCGCGGGAGCCCCGATTGGCACCAGTACCAGAATCTTCCAGAGCAGGGGCGGCCCCCGTGCGGCAGAGCACAATGCCAAGAGCTAGGGCCCTCGCTGGGAGGGAGGGACGGTCCCGGCAGGCGGCATCTCTGGTGGAGGAATGGGCGGTGGCCGGGCTGCAGTCCTGTGCTGGCTCCATGGACACTTGGCCGGTGAGTCCCGAGGCAGGAGCCTGCCCTGTAGGACTCGGGAGAGCGGGGTCCAGCCAGAGCTGCTCGTGAGGGCGGGTCTCCAACATCGCCATGTGCAACGTGCAGCACAAAGTGCAACTCCTGCGACGCTCCATGCCGGCGCCCGGGCCCCGTGGTCACACTCCCACCACCGCACCTCAGGAGCGGCACGCCAGTAAAGCTTTCAGGTGTTAAGGCCACGGTTTTTCAGCTCTCATCTTTGAACCCTGTGTAGAAAGATTCCACCCTTTTCAAAGGGATAGCTCACTAAAACACAGCTTAAAATGAACAAAAACAAAACAAAGCATTCGGGGCAAGAGAATCCTATAGTCTGCATGAAAACACTGCAGAAACCCCACAGCCGCTCGCTGGTCCCCAGGACAGCCGGTGCTTGCTGGGTGGGGGTGGGGCTAGGAAGACCTGGAGAGGGGAGAGGTCTGAGCAGTCTTCACCCAGGCCAGCACTCAGCACACGGGCTGCAGGGTCTGGTCTGGCTCGTGACACCAATGTCATCCGACGCACTGGCGGTCACTCTGGTTACCCGAGTGGGAGCGGTCACGCCGGGGTCCCTGGTGGTCCCAGTCCCAGGAAGACGAGCCCCAGCTCTGGCTCTGGGGGAGGCGAGCTGAGCTGGGGAGCGGAGCAGCTGTTGGGGAGGAGCCGTGGCGGGGCGGGCCGTCCAGCTCACTAGGAGACCCCGCCCAGAGTCAGCACGTCAAAGCAGATGTTGCAGACGCGCACGGGCTTGTTCAGGTCGAACTTGATGATGGGGATCTCCTTGGTGGAGCACTTGTGGCAGAGAAGGCGGCCGCAGTGCCGACTGGGGAGGCAAAGAGCGGAGGCATGGGCGTGAGGGAGGGGAAGGGCAGGCACCCGCCCCGCGCCAAGGGTGCAGTGCACCTCTCCCTGCCCTGCCACTGGCATCACACCAGCAAAGAAGATTGCCCCCCAAACCAAACCCGCGGCCACCAGGCCCATTCTGACTCACAGCCAGCCCGTAGGACAGGCTGGACTCGCCCCTGTGGCTTTCCGAGACTGTTGCTCTTTACGGGAGTCCACAGCCTCCTCTTTCTTCTGCAGAGCATTACCACTACGAGATCAGGGCTCCCCGAATGTGGCCAACCTGTATACCACTGAACGTGACTGGCCCCAGGCCTGTGAGCCACAGCACCCAAGAAGCACCCCCACCCCACCCCTGCACCGCCCGGTGTCCTTGTCCTCAGCCTGGGGCTGGCAGGGCATCGCCCCCACGGGTCGGCGTGGCCGCAGACAGGGAAGGCGGCAAGCACTGCCTGGGCACGAGTCCCCTCGCCGCCCCCTCTGCCGCGGCCAGCGGTCTCACCAGTGGTGCTTGCGGGTCGTGACTCCAAACTTGGCGGCGCACTCGTAACAGTTGGAGCCGTCGCACCACGGGGGCTCCTTGGACAGCATGTCTGCACCACCGGCGGGAGAAGACGCATTAGTGTGGGTGCCTGCAGGCCAGGCGGGGGGAAGCAGACCCACCCAGACAGCAACACCTGGTCGGGCTGGTGCTGGGGAGACACACTGGCCCTGGCTCGGCAGCTCCGAGAAAAGATGGCCTGTGGACTGCGGGCTCTCAGGGAGGGCGGCGGGGGTGGGGAGTGGGGTGGGAAGAGCAAAGACCCCCCCCCGGCTGGAGAGATGGACAGGCGCCGAGAAATAAAAGGGAAGAGAGGAAGAGGGGCCAGCGTGGAGACAATAGGGGGGCAGAACCGGTAAGAAGTAGGCAGTGAGAGGTAGGCGGGGGGGTCGCAAGGAGACAGTCATTTCCAGGTTCGGGGACACAGACAGCATCTGTGGTGGGGACGCCAGTGAAAGAGTCAAGTCGTGTGAGCAGGACAGGCTGGGTGTGAGCAGCGGAGGGGACACTCAGGCAGGGACAGGAGGACTTCAGTATTACAGAAGCCTGGCCTGGAGCTGGCACCGGGAAGCAGCATTGGTGACGGCCAGGGGAATTCACTGACCACTCACTGCATGACAGTCCTGCTCCACTCCAGTACTGGCCAGCACCCCGAGTCCCCAAGAATAAAGGGACCAGATTTTAACATTGGTAAAGTGGGACACCATTGACCGGGGAGGGTGGGGGGGAGAGGGTAAAGAAGGTATATTCCCTTTCCTTTCTCCCGCCATTCCCTAGATTGTCATGCATTCTTTCCAAAAATCGGGACTTTATAAAAATGCCACGGGACATGGGAAAAATGGTTTGAAATCGGGATGTCTGGTTACTTTACAAGAGGCACAGGGCGAGGTGGTATGATCAGCATGCACAGGGACACCCAACGCTGTCTTAAGCACGCGTTTCAGGAGCAGGGCCGGTCCCCCGACAGGACCCAGGCCCTCGGGTAGCCCTAGAGAGGAGGTGACATCCCATGTGCAGAGGGTGGTCCTGAGGGTGGCACAGTGGGGCCTAGTCAGGCAGAGCCAACAAATGTGGGAGGGGGCTGCCTGGGGCAGCAGGTTCTGGAGAGCCCGCGGGTCCCTGTGCGGCCCGATCGGAGAAGAGATGGTCCCACTGCGGCTCCCAGATCCTCATCACAGTCCCAGGCACCCCGCTCTGAGCCCAGGCCAGCAGGCATCCCCGGGCTGAAGCGCAGCCATGCAACCGGCCAGCCAGCACTCACCCAGCAGTCTGAAGAGCAGCTGCTTGGTAGCCACCTGGTAGTTGAAGATGTTGACCCCCTGGTTGTTGGTCACCCCCAAGCGTGCCCCCGCTCGGACGATGGCCCGGCATAAGTTGGCATTGCCCTTGATGTACGCCAAAAGCAGCGCTGGAAGACAAACATAGGCAGGGCTACTGCCACCGAGCCCCTGCACGCACGGCCATGGAACCACACAGGGCCCACGGCCTGGGCTGACCCGGAAGGTATGGTTCCAGACGGCCCTGCCTCGGCCCCAGCCTGCCCTCCGGGAGGACGGAGGCAGTCAGACGCCGATGGATGTCTATCCTGGTCTCAGATGCAGAGCGCTGGTGAAAGTGCTAGTTTCCCCACAAAGGTCAACACTCTCTGCCCTGCACCCAATCCTAAAGAGCTCTAGAATCCACACAGCTCTAGAACGTTCCCTGGCAGGGAGCCCTTTTCTACCATCCCGCCTGCCGGCTCCTCTGCGGACAAGCACAGCTACCAGCAGCTCTCCTTTGCTTTCCAAGGCCCTCCTTGAATTGTCACGTCAACCCTGTGGGTGAGCATGACCACAGGAGGGCCACAGGCACAGAGACGCGGAGGCTCGCAGAGCCCCCGTGCTAGAAGCCGCAGGTCTGGGTGAAGTGGCTGCTTCACGCCCAGCTCGTGGAGCTGCTGAAGGGCTTGCCTGCTCAGCCCGGCAGCTCCATCCCGGCCCATCACTGCCAGCTCAAAAGGCCTGCTGCAGAGCTGCCTGGTTCCCATGATAGAAGACCCCAGGCTGCGGTCTGGATCGCCTGCGGTGGCCAGGCCCATGCCTCCCCGCAGGCCTGGAGGCTCGGCTGGCAGGAGGCTTCAGAACAGGACCTGCAACCACAGCGAAAGATGCAGAACCCTAGGCTGGGAAGAGCAGGTTCTAGGTTCACCTGGGCCTCTTCTTTGGCTGAAAACGGGAACCCACTGGGTGCATTGTCCACCTTACGGGGCTGTTGTTGTGTCCAACAGAAAATGAACAGAGCACTGTAGCACAGTGACTAATGGGTGGTACAGGGGCAGGGCAGTCCCATTAATAATGTCTCACACACACACACACACACACACGAGTGTGCCGCTTTCTCAAAGCTCAGCAATGTGCCCTGTTGTAGACTCATTCTTCTGGAATTAAAAAGCGTGAGTAGGATGACCGGAGAGGAGGCTGACAGGGTAATAAAACGAAGTTGACAGCCCTCTTGGGGTACTGAGGTGCTTTGGCTCCTGGGAGGGGCCAGTGGACTGCTGGCCACAGGTGCCCTGGGGAGAAAGGCTCAGTGACCTGTCTCTATCAAGGTCCAGAAAGCCCTTGATGCTGCACGGCTCTACGGGTGACACCTGGCTCGTGCCGACCCCATGGGGCGCTCAGTGTGTGTCACGCCAGGGAGGTGACGGGGCCGAGAGGGCCGGGCCTCAGCCCTGCACACCTCCCAGTGCCCTCTATAGGACGTGTGTCCAGACACCTCACCGCATACCTGTGTTTCCTTCTGAGTCTGGCTGATCGAGCGGGTACTCGGGCATGCACTCCAGGAAGAGGTCAAAGATGGCGGCCGCATTCTCTTTGCCGTACTGCCCCAAGATGTGCAGTGGCGACTGGCCCCTGGCGAGAGAAGTGGGGGATCACAGGACAGAAAGGAACTCAGAGAAGCTGGCTGAGTGTAGAGGGAGACGGGGCCCACCTGTCAAGAGTGCGTGTTGGGAACACGGCTGGCCAGGCCCAGGGAAGACCCCACATCCCAGTGGCCTGTGCTCAGTGTGACCACCAGGTCTGAGGTCCTGGGTCCCCAAACAGGTCGGTGAGCCGCACTCACCGGAGGTTGAAGGTCTCGGCGTCCACGGTGCACTCTGTCAGGAGGACCCGGATGTTGTTGAGCCGGCCGTGCACGACAGCCAGGTGCAGAGCTGGGGAGGCGGAAAGCCGGAGAGGCCGAGCTCAGCAGCAGCACACAGGGACCTTGCCCCCCACCCTGACCAGGGGCCGTGCAGAGCGTCCCCTCGCCCACACACCCCTCGTGAGCCTCTGCCTTCTGTCCCAACAGCGATGCAGAGACAAGATTGATGCCTGCCGCGGGGAGCCACACGAGGCTTCTATGGTGACTGTGGCGGTCATGTGCTTATGTTCATTTCATGATGGAGATGTAGGGGTGGACTCTAGCCTGTTGATCTGGAGATAGCCATTGAGTAGCCAATGAGGCCTCTGTGTGGGCATGGCTTTCTCCTGAGACTCCTGGGAAATCTCGCAATATTTCCCTCGTGGAGATGAGAAACCATCTCCCCAGTCGTTGGGAGTTAGTCTCAGAGACAACGAACTACAGACAAGATGGCAGTGTCCAAGGAGCTGGGGGAGCCGGAGGAGAAGTCACATGGCCTTGCCCTGATGGAACCAGACCTCTGAAGCTGGAGAAGCCACGTGGAGACCCCTGCCAGCAATGAGTTGCTTCTACCACCACTGGATGTTGTTGATGGACCCTGAGCCCTGCAAGTGAGAAGCCATGGGGAAGCCATGCGCCGGGACGCTGCACCCACTGGTCTGTGACTTCATGAGTTGGAAGGAGACTTTATAGACTGATATCGGGCATATGGGCTAATATGGGACTAATGACTTTGAACTGGACTGGGCTGGGATGCTTTCTCAATGTCTCATTCCTCTTGTATATAAACCTTACCCTTATATCCATATGCATGTCTGTGAGTTTGTTTCTCTAGTTTGCCCAGACTAACACAGTGATCAATAGACAGGGCCTGGCCCGTGACAGGCTGGACACCCAGCTCGGAGTACTTCCTGTCAGAGCGATGCTCTCAAGAAAGTCCACCTCCCAGAGAGGAGCACCACGACGGCATTACCATTGTTGCCATTCTCGTCCACGGCGGCGAAGTCCACTTTATTCTCCAGCAGGACCGAGCAGATGGTGGGCAGGTTCTGCTGGGCAGCGAGATGGAGGGCAGTCTGCCGGTGCTTGGTCAGCTCGTTCACCTTGGCTCCTGCGAGAAGCTGGTCCAAGTCGAGCACCTGAGCAGTTGCTCGTGTCACACCCAGACCCCCCATGCTTGTGGCGGCCACTGGAGGGGCCTCCCAGGACACACGCCTGTGGCAGCGGGCCCAGGCCCGGCTCTTCCCCGGCGCCAAGCCTCAGTCACTGCCAATAGGCGGGGAGTCAGCCCCTCAAGACATGCTAGAAGGCAGGCGTCTACGCAGGGCTGCTTCGCTGCCCAGGAAAGGCCACTGCCGGTGGCTGGGGCTCTCGGCAAGACAATCGTGACCCTTCAAAACAACAAACGGGGTTCATGAAGAAGACGAAAACGTCGACATTCACCCCGAGGGATGTCTGTAAGGTCACGAGTGAAACAACACAAGGCTGTGCTTATGGTTCTGTTTGGAGACACACACACACCTCTCTCTCTTTCTCTGAAGGTATGCTCAAAAGCATGTGCAAGGTGTGTGTGTGATTTGGGAAGGGGAGGGGGAAATGAGACTTTAAAATGCATGTGGGAAAATTCCAGTATCTTTTCATTCTGTTTTCCACATGCTTTTGGAAGCCCCATCATACACCAAATTCAGTAGACAATTGGGGTAAGATGGAGACATTTCCTGGGTTTTGTTTTGTTTTTTTAACCTTCTCGCTGTACTGTGTACTATTCTTAGAACACGCTCCCACACATACCCTGCCCACCCCCGACCCCCTGAATGTTATTAATTTTGCTGCTGCTGAGCACGGACATGGCAAGACATACATGATTCAACAGCCACACTGATAAATAGAAATCACTCCCGACGTCTCCTGAAAACGCCACTGTGGAGCTTAGCTAGCACAAGGTGTTGCCCGCTACCAGCATCACGCTCGCCCACCCCCCCCAGGACCTCCCTGCAGGGGTCCAGTGAGCACAGCTGGGCACCAGCCACGCCTTTCAGGGGGTGAGTCTAGGAGGAGGGGGAGGGGCGCAGAAAGGAAGGTGGGAACAGCTGCCGAACCAAAGCTGGTCACCTCAGTGTCTCTCAGTGGCAGGCACAGACTACACGCTACCCAGAGCCACCACCTCGCTGTCCATTCACACCCCCTCACCCCACCCACTGCCTCACCCAGGCCTTGGCACTGGGGGCCAGGTCTGCCCCTGGTGTATGCCCACCAGCTTCTGCATGCTCTCTCAGCTCAAACACATAACAAGACATAGAAGGCTAATATATATAAGTAAAAGTAATACACCCAGCAGCAGCTCTCCAGGAGCAAGGTTGGGCCTCCTACTCCCGCCAGAAGGCAGGATGCCCACACACACAAAAACAAAGGTTCCCAAGGCTGGTCAGAAAAAAACAAAGGAGTATATAGAAAAGCACCAAGCCTGGTCAAGCTGGTTGCGTGTCCAGTGGGCCTGAGCTGAAAGGCTATCTCTGTGGTCAGGGGGAGTCCTGGTTTCTGCTCAGGTCCAAGATCTCTGACTCCGACATTTACTGTGGTGTCCACTCCTGAGGAAAAGGGTGCACCCCCACAACTGGGTTACCCACTCCACCCCATCCCCCCGCCCCCCACCTCTCCAACTTGATACTCGTTACTCAAGGCCAACTACATGCTTCTTTTGACAACACCCACGGGCACTTGCCGTGTCCTTGACACCTTGCTCTGGTCCCCGCTCCCCAGGCAGCACTCTACTGCCCAGCAAAGAGCTGGCCTTGGGGTAAATGCAAACGGTTTAAACTGGCAGCCACACAACCAACCAGCTGATAATCATAGGAGATAAGCATTTTCTCTGATCCAAAATGCCATCCTTGGAAAGAGGTAAGCGGTGCCCCCACCTCCCTTGGCCTATTCGAGGATGAAGGTGGCCCTGGCTGCCCCGGCCGGCGCCTGCAGCACTTACCAAGTTGCGGACGATAATCTCGGAGCCTGCTTGGACAGCGAGGTGCAGTGGTGTCAGCTTGGAAGAGTCCTGGACCCTAGAATTCACGTTAGCCTGGACACTGATCAGGAACAGGACACTTTCAATGTCAGAGTTCTGAACGGCCACGTGGAGAAAGTTCCGGCCCTTGTTATCCACCTAGGGTCGTAAGTGAAAATTGGAGTGTTAGCAGGCTCCCCGGGAAGAGTCCGCCTGAGCCCCTGTGCGCTAGGCACTGGGCTGCTAACTGCAAGGTCCGTGGTTCAGACCCTGCAGCTGCTCTATGGGACAAAGAGGAGGCTGTCTTCACCCATCAAGATTTAAGTCTCAAAATTCTATTTAGGCTGCGATGAGTCGGAGGCAAACTGATGGCAATGGGTTTGGGAGGTTTTCCTGTCAGAGTGCTGTGGGCCAGGGAGAAGGTTATTATGACCCCCCAGTCCCAGTCACCATGGTTGGGGAAGGGAGCAAGCACATGGGCTGGGGCTGGCAGGCAGAAACTGGGCTTCTGACGGCCAAAAAGCACAGGGGAAGGCAGACACTCGGATACAGTCGAGAGTGCCCAGACCAGCCTTGCTCTGGCCACACCCAGCATCCTAGTCCCGGAGCTATGACGACAGCCGGCCGCTGAGCAGTCCAGCACAGCGCATTTCGGGTTCAAGCAAGTGGCCTCTGCTGCTGAGGAGGCAGCCTGCATCTGTGATGGGAGGCTGCCAGAGGGCTGGGGGCTCCGGTCATCCGAATGTGAGGGGGACACCGGACACCCACAGCAGCTGCTCGTCACCGCGGTGGAGAAGCAGCAGCAGTGGTTTCCCTCCATTCAGGAGTGCCTGACAGTCTGAGGAGTGTGGGGCTCCCGCCTGCACCAAGACTCGCGGGGCCACTGGGCCAATTCCACTGCATTCAGGTCTCAAGTTTCCCTCCGTGCTCGGCGGTATTCTAAGTGCGGGCTGGAGATTCAAGGACCCGCAGCAAGCTTCTTTCTCTAGGAGATTGGTCTCGTGCTCCGAGCTTGGGTCAGGGCTACGGTCCCTCCCCCACAGCAGAGCAGCCGTGACCGTGCGGGGTCTGCAGCTGAAGACTCTCAGCCAGGCCCTCGGCACCAGCCGTGCCAAGCGATCCCGGCGCCGGCTCCTCGACAACGCTCGGGGAGGGGCTCCAGCACCACATACCAGCTCAACTTAATATTCTTTGAGACTTTCCCTGTTATGGTAACCAAACAAAAGCAAAGGCTAACCTTACCTGAACACAGCACAGCTTGCCTCACTGAGCCTAGCAACCTCTCTCCTTTGTCCAACGTGTCGCATTATCGGGTGGCGGCAGCTGAATCCCAGCTACCACCACCCTGACATCTCAAAGCGCCAGCCAAACCCACTGCCAATCAGCTGATGCCAACTCACAGCGGGCAGGGTGGGGCTGCCCCGAGAGTTCCTGAGGCTGTGAGTGGCCCCGGGAGTGGACAGACAGCCTCGTCCCTCTCACCAGAGGGGCTGGTGGTTTCGAAACGCTCATCTTGTGATGAGCAGCCCACTGTGTACCCAGGACGCCGCCACCAGGGCCCTCGTTGACCTCCAGGGAAGGGGCCTGCCGAGCTGGGTGCCGGGCGCTCACCTGCTCCGCAGCTCCCGACTCTCGCTTTAGAATGGCCTCGGCCGCCTTGTTGTTCTTGTGCGTCATGGCGCAGGCAAAGGGAGTCAGCCCCTGTCTGTCTCGGACACTCAGGTGGATGTCCGGGTGCGAGATCAGCAGCTGGATGATGACGTTGTGTTGACTGCCCACGGCCACGTGGATGGGCGTCCTCCCTTCCGCATCCTGTCGGGCGCCAATGGCCGCGTGAGACGGGGTGGGGCACAACAGAGGGGTCTCAGAGTTAGCTAGGCAATCAACGGCCACCGGCGTACGGCAGTATTGTTGTTAACGATTTTATTGGGGGTTCTCATAGCTCTTAGAACATTCCACACACCGTTTGTATCAAGCAGAGCTGTACACATGCTGCCATCTTCATTTCCAAAGATTGCCTACTTGAGCCCTCACTATTGTTATTTAATGGGAACTGGGCGAAGGTTGACAGAGCAAGCCCACTTTGCACTCAACAATTCAAGCATGCTGTGCGTCACGTTACTGGCCGCAATCCCCACAAGACGAGAGGACGCGTCCTGCTTGCTTTCTGGGTGTCTCGCTCCCACTCCTCCTCCCCGCCTCCTGTCTGGCCTCCTGCGACTTTCTCCCGGGGCCAGCGCTGCCCGTCTGCCCCCACACGGGTGACTGCCCCAAGGAAAGCACCGCTCCCTGGCGGGAGTTCACCCTGCTGTCCACCCTCGGCTGAGCACTGGTCACGGGGACGAGTCCATTTCAGACCCAGTGGGTGACTAGGGGACACAGAGCAAGCCGGTGAGCTGCGTCTATTTTGAGACTATGAGTTTTCTACATATTTCCTCCACTCTAGCCAGTGACCTAAGACGGTCCCCGTTCACAGCAGTCGGGAGTGGTGGCCAGGCTGCAGCTAGTTCTTCCAATCTCTTTGGTGTTCTACAATAGTCCACTGGACTATTTTTCCATGCTCAACATGCACCTTTAAAGAGGTGAAACCAGAGGGGACTGACAGCCACTCCACACCATGCCCAGTGGGGGCACAGCATAAACACACTTGTTCGAAGGTCAGGCCTTCACGCTCAACTCTACCGCCCTGGAGCCCCATGCTACAATGTGGAAAAGCATCAAGGCACAGGCTAACCGAAACCCCGGGAGATTCCCCTAAGGAGCGCTCAGCTGGGGACGAACACAACCCTGCCATGGGCATGGGAGACGGAGGCCTGAGGAGGGACGACGGAGCATCAACTCCCAAGGCTGACTTAGCTGCTGTCTGACTCGAGAGACCAGGCCAGACCTGGTCGAGCGAAGCCAGACCACGGGCAAGCAAAGGCCAGCACGGGAGCCCGCAAGTTAAGAGAAGCTTGTCCGACTCCTGTCCAGGAAAGAGCACCTCCACCTACCTGGGCATTTACGTTGGCACCAAACTCCAGGAGGCATTGCACGGTCTCTTCCAGGCCCCAGGAGGCTGCCAAATGCAGGGGGGTCTGCCCAGCTCTCGCCTCTTCTTCTCCTTCTCCGTTGGCACCTGGTTTCCGGGGGCTGTTCACGTCGCAGCCACTGTAGGGAGGGGCGGTCAGGCTTCAGGAGCCGTCCTCCACCTGGCCTCGGCCCTCTGGTGAGCGCACAGCAGCAGCGCCCCTAGAGCCCCACCCACAAAGAGGCTGCTGCCAGCGGCTGCTCTCCTCGGCCCTGGGCCTCCGGCACTGGAGCCTGGCTGGGTTCCATGCCCTCCTGGTCAAAGCTCCCCTGGGCATCGGCATCGTTCAAAGATTGAGGAGCACTGCTCTACGGGCTCCCTGACCCGCTCTGCCTGGTTGCACAGTCTGGCCCCGCCCCAGTCTCTGGCTTCCAGGTCTGAACTGGTCTGAGGTGACTGGGTGGGGCACCCACTCTCAGTGTGGGACGCCGGTCTGCATTTTCGAGTCTTTGACACCCTGCCCTCTGCAGCAAGTCTGGCTCTCTGCCAACTTCTCCATGAAAGCCAAGGCAGCGAGGGGC
>PVJH01035294.1:0-19822 GCA_004026705.1 Nesogale talazaci
GGGGGGGTCCGTGCTACAGCCGCAAGGTTTATGGTCCAGGGTACAGTTTATCAGCTCTGGCAGGCACACTGACTAGATGCCAGGGAGTCAGGCATCCTGGGCATTGTTTTTCTGGCCTCCTCATTTCAGGGGGACAGCTGCTGACCTCCGGGGATGTGCAGGGAAGCAGGGGCCCTAATCTGCTTCAGCTCAGTCCAATCAGGGAGGCCAGAAAAAGAGGAGGTAGGGGGACCTCCCGACACTAGCCCAGCTCTGCAGCCCCCCCACCACCCGCACTGGGGGACAGGGCAGGGGCAAGGACCGGCAGAGTCATGACCACAGGGGCAGACACCAGAGGGCCTCTGAAACCGGGCTGCCCACCCGCGACCAAGGCTAAGCTTCGCAGCTGCGGCTGTCAGCCAGCCGTCTGCCAGGTACGGGTCACTGGCCAGGGCCCACACACTGCTTGTGGGCAGGGCAGTCCTGCAACTTAAGAACTCCCCCTGGTAGGCCCACCCCGACCCTTGACGAGGCAGGACAGGCCTGCTCAGAGGGTCCCCTGGCTGTGGATGGCCTCGGGCCACCAGGCTGCTGCTCTCCGCTGGTGGGTTTGAGCCCCCTGCTTGACCTTTAGCTGTCCAGCCGTGACCCTGTGCACCAAAGCCAAGCCCCACTCCCCCACCCCCACCCAGCAGAGTTCCCGGACTGCCCAGTTTCATGGGCACCGGCAGCCTCGTCTCGTGCCCAGGAAGCAGCTGGCGGGCTTGAACCGCCAACCCTGCACGGCCAATGCCAAACCCACAGCATGGCCGGGGATCCTTGCCAGCTGCCCCCCTCCCCTGCCCGAGCTGGGACCTGCTCTCCCTCCACGGCCCCGTGGGCAGCCCTGTCCTGGAAGACAGAGCTGGGTTCTCATACTAGGAAGAAGCTCCCCTGGCCTCTCTGAAGAGGACTTCCCCCAGGAGGCGGCGTTTACAGCCTCAAGTTTGCTAGATGAGAGAATGAGGGTGGGGAGTGGGGGTCTCTCTCCCTTCTCGCATGCCCGAAGGAAATACCATCGAGCGGTCCCTGGGTTCACCCATCCTAGGTCTCACACACTGAAAAACAGAAAAAAGATCGGAGAAGGCCACCCACAGCGCGGAATATAATAGAGATAAACCCCAATTGGGGGGTGGGGGGGTGGGCGGGAGGGGACACAGAAGAACCAGCCCAGCATGGATCCGAGGGCTGTCAGGTGGCAAGGTGAGGGCCACTGGAGCCCGTATGCTGCACCGTCCCCCCACCGCCCGGCCTCCAGGCTATCGCCACCCCTCAGGTTCCATCCGAGGGAAGTCCCTGGAGGTTTCTCCCCTGAGTAGATCCTAACTAAAGTGTGTTTCGGTCCCCACGGCCCCCGCAGCCCTACGTATGCCAGCTTCTCACCCGTCAGCGCGGATCCAGGACTTGCCCCCCCACCCCGCCCCGGGGATCTAGGGGATAACTGTTTACCATCCCTGGATCACCGAGGTGGTGTACCCTCCCCCGCCCCCGCCCCCGCCCCCGCCCCCACCCCGACCCACGTGGACTTGGCTGAGACAGCTCACAAGCCTTTAAGACCTCGGGCACTGTTTTGCCCAGGAGCTGGGGCAGGTATGACGGGGGAGGGGGCGGGGAGGGCAAGGGAGAGCTGATCTCAGGTGGTTCAGAAAGGCAGAACACTGTCGGACTGATTATGGAAGCAGCTGTATAACACTGCGTGAGGGCATTGAACTATGGAGCGAGTGGAATGGGGTCTGGATTAGCGACTGATAAAATGGTTGGGGTTTTTTTTTTTGGGGGGGGTGGCGGGTAGCAGATTTTTTTTATTATTATTTCACCCTGACTTGACAATCTCTGTGAACGCATTGGTGGCCAGGCCAGAGTGGTACTGGGGACAGGGAACCAGCCCCAGGGGCCTGGCCTCCACTGACTCCTCGTGGGCTGCAGCCTCCTGGAGGCCCCGTGGCAGAGGGTTGAGGACAGGCTCGGGGGCGCCCGATGGGTCTGGCAGGAGGTTACATGTGAGGCCCCAGGGCGGACAAAGAAGAGACACACGAGCCACGGGCCAAGCGGCGTGGTGGGGGCAGCAGAGCCTCTGGCAGGCAGGGCAGCTTCTCCCACTGGGGTCTCGGTGCCCAGAGGGACTGTCTGCTGCAGTCCCAATTTGGCTTCACTCTCCCACCTCTCACCCCAGGGTGACCCTCACCTCCAGACCCCAGCCCTCGAGTGCACACGTCCCCACCCCAGCCCTCCAGGGCAGCGAGGACCTGCACCTCTGTTCCCCAGGCCGTCAGTCTTTACAGGGCCAGAGGGCTGCACCTGTCCCAAGGTTCGCAGCCCAGCCCCTTGCCCACAGTGCCCTGGGCTCATTTGGGAGAGATGGGGGCTGGAGGGAAGCAGCCTTTGTCCCCTACCTGTCCCTGGCATTAGGCATGTCCTGGATGAATGATTGAATGAATGAATGAATGAATGAGTGCCATTCGGTCATTTTTGCCATGCAGCCCCGTGGTGTTCTCTGCATGCACAGTGGTGACTGCCACCGCCACTGCTAGCACCCCAAATTTCTCACCCTCACCCCCCCCCCGCAAAAAAGCAAACAAACAAGCCTGTGTCCCTCTTAAACAAGAACACCTGCCCTCCCTCCCTGTCTGGGCCCAGGTGCCAGGTTCCCTGTGGGCCCCGCTCCCCCCACCCCCCCGCTGGCACTGGCAGGGCCGGGTCCTGAGTCGGGGATGGTGTGTCCATGGGTTAAAACGCCTCAGGGGACAGAGGGGGACTGCCCGCCTGAGGGAGAAAGACAAGGCTAAGGACAGCCTCTCGGAAGCTTCTGGATGTGGGGTGCGGGCCCCCACCCACTGACGGGCCAGGGCTAGTTCCCACTGCGGGCGCGAGGCCCAGAATGGGCCTGAGTCCCAACCCAGCGCTCCTTGGGCTGCATTCCAGGGGTGACACTGCTGGGCCTGGTGGCCGTGCTGTGGTTTCTGCAGGGGCTGCCCCACTCTGCATGCTCACCGGGCCCCACTGCCCCCCGCCCCTGTTCCACCACCTCAGCAGTGGCCTTGTCTTTCCTCCTCTTGCCTCCAAGACAGCTGCTTCACCTCCGGCCATCATGCCCCCATCCTGGGCAGCGGGAGGGGGTCCCTGTGTCTGGGCTTTCCTCTGGACCCCTCACAGGCCAGGTTCTTCAAGGGAAGGGCGCCAGCCGGACGGATCTGTCTGGTATCAGGACAGCCCTGAGTCCCTTGGCCCATCCTCGGGCCTCCAGTCCCCTTCCTTAAGATGCCCACAGGGACAGGGTAGTGGGGGCATCCCTTCTGCCGGCCCCAGAACCCCAGACTGGGCTCACCCCCCAAGGGGCACCACAGTCCCTCAGAGGCTCCTCATAAGAAAGGCCTGACAAAGTGGACCCCCCCGCCCCAGGCCCACTATCCGTGCACCCAGACATGGCCCTGCCCCAACCACGCTCAGGGTGCCCCTCTGGGTGCAAGTGGCTGCCCGGCAACCCCTTATTATGTTATGTATGGCAACTTAATGGGGCCCTGTGGGGGGCGACGGCAGACACGGGCTGGGCTGGTTGCCCCAAGGTCAGCGGCTCCAAACCGCCAGACGCCAGTCCCTTGGGAGAAAGACGGGGCACTCTGCCCCATGCAGGGGTGGAAGTAAAGGGGGTTGAACCCCATCCGACAGGGTCGCTGCGACTTGGGGTCTCTCTGCAGACCAGCAAGGCCCCCCACCCTCCGCGTGCGTTTCAGTCCCCAAGCCCCCTGAGCAGTGTCCAGGGCTGGGGCCGGAAGAGCCCACGGGCGGCTTGACAGTGGAAACAAGAGACCTGCATGCGATGCTTAGATGTGCCTCAGCGAGACACCCTCCCCAGCTGGGCGCCCGCCAAATCCTTCTGTGCTATCTCACGGGGTGTCCTCGGATGGGGCGAGCTGAGACAGGCCCCTCCGTCTCCCGTGAGTGTGAGCATCCTCCAGGTCCCTCCCTCCTCTCACTGAGGGCCAGGACCTCCTGGGGATTTGGGGTTCCCACGTCATAGAGACCCTGCCCGTCATGGGTCCAGCCAGGATGTCCGGCTGGCCGGTGCGGACATGGCCGGGCCAGCCCCTGAAGGAGGGATCCCTGTCCCCACGCACTGAAACTAACTCACAGTCAGCGTCCAGGCCTCCACCACTTTTCTGCCACCGCAGCACTGCGATGGCCTCCGGGCCTGCGGCCCGTCTGCTGAGGCCCAGCTGCTGGGCGATTTCTGGGCTTGCCCCACTTGGCTCGGGGGGGTTCCGTGCATGGTTTGCTCCCGTTTTCTGGAGGGGTCCAGGCTGCAGCTCTCCCTCTGTGAACTCTGTCGGTGGGGGCAGACCTCAGAGTTTCCCACCTTCTTCCTTCCACAAGGGGCCCGCTGGCCCCACAGTGGGATTAGAGTAGACGGACCAGGATGAGGCTCGTCCCCATGGTGCAGTGCCACTGTGGGACCCCAGTTAGCCCTCCAGACCCCTCCCCTCCAGTCTCAGGGCCTGCTTCAGGGTGGGGGGCACTCAGCCAGATGCTCCTCCCCAGCCCCCAGGTTCTCCCCCACCCAATCCTCCAGGCTCTCCCCACCACCACCACACACACACACACCCGTCCTCCAGGCTCTCCCTGCCCCCGCAGCTCATTGGGACTCCGGGCACGGAGCTCCCTTCCTCCCTCAGTGTGCTGTGGGCGGGATGACAGGCCTGGGATTCAGCCAGGCAGGCAGGCAGGCCTCCTCCCCCGCCCCACCAGCCCCACTGCTGCCAGCACACTGCCTGGCACACCACAGGCCAAGGTCCATAAAGTGCTGCCCTCCACAGGTAGGGAACCAAGGCAGGAGCTGCAGTCTCCACCCCCTACCCCAACTCCCCCACACCCCAGCTAACAGACACTGAGGAGCCCAGGAGGTAGATGCCAGTGAAAAAAGGGAGGGGCAGGGAGGGGTGGCCTCTTCAGACCCCTCCCCTCTCTGCTCCTATCTCAGGAGACAGACAGACAGACAGACAGACACACACACACACACTCCACTGTCCAGGCCTAAAGACCCTCTACCAAGGAGACTGTAGGTACCACAGCCTCGTTCCCATGGCAACACGAGGATGCTGGAGGAGGGGAGAAGAGTGGAAATGGAAGTTTAATGGAAGCAACGAGGTGGACACATGAGGAGTCAGGGAGACATGGCCGCAGAATGCTGGGCCCAGCTGGGTGAGAGGCCCTGGTGGCATGTGGCAGAGGTGACCACTGTGGCCAGCTCACAGACCCACCGGCCCAGGGGAGAGGACCTAACTCTCTCAGCCTGCCCCTCAGGCTCCCCTCGAAAGGGCACGTAAGCACACAACCCCACACATCTCCCAGATGGGCTGACCCCACCTCACCTTGGGAAGCCCGTGGCAGGAGGTAGATGTCCAGGGGCCAGCCAAGGAGACTGGGGAGTCCCTGGGAACCAGGCGGTTTGAGGGGAGTGGGGCAGCCCCGGACCATGAAGCATAGGGTGGACAGTCCAAGCCACTAGCCACTCTATGGAGAAAGGCCACACAGGCGACAGCCTCAGATGCCGCGTCCTGTCTGTCTCCAGGGGTCAGCTCTGGTCACGGCAGGAGTCAGCCCTCGGTTGCCCCCTGACAGCCGTGGCTCAGACCCAACAGTTGTGGGGGAA
Organism: Nesogale talazaci; assembly: GCA_004026705.1. NCBI lineage: Eukaryota > Metazoa > Chordata > Mammalia > Afrosoricida > Tenrecidae > Nesogale > Nesogale talazaci. Next base: position 5,666 of record PVJH01035294.1, read on the forward strand.
ACTAGGACTGGGACTTCAGGGGAAATTGTGGCTCAGAGACAGCCCACCTCCACCCTGGGAGAGGCTGCTTTTTAATGTCTTGTGCTCTGGGGGCCTGGGGGGGGGAGGGTCCCGGCACAACTCTACCCAACGGGGGCTATGCTGGCAGTGAGGCCTCCGCCCGTGTCCCTTCCCGCCCGCCCTCCACCCCAGGCCACTCCTGGGTCACACACTCACTCCCCTCTCCTCTCTGGCGGGGCGGGGCTGGGGGGTGGTATCTCATTCCCCGTACCACTCCCTGCGTGCCCCGAGTGCTGCCCGTCTCGGGGGCGGTGCCCCCGTCTGCTGTCTGATTGGCATGCCTGCCAGTGGGCTACAGTACAGAGGTCTCTAATCACCGCGGAGCGGCCCCTCCCGTGAAAAGTATGTTTGGAAACGATTGGCTTGCGCCTGTCCTGAGAACAGCTGCAAACAGGTGTCGGAGCAGACAAAGGCCCCCCCTGCCCACCCCCACCCCCCGCAAGCGTCTGTCTGTCTCCTCACCAGAGACGGGAGGAGCAGAGGGGCCCGGCCCCCTCCACCTGCGCGGGGCCACATCAGGAGGCCCTGGTTGAGGATGGGAGCCACAGGTAGAGGAGAGTTGGGCTTTGTGAAAGAATCCAGACCTCCTGGTGGGATGGAGGGTCCCTGCCATCCTCCACAGGCTCGCTCCTCAGTGACATCATCAGCCGTTAAAGAGCAACGGGTCAGGCCAGACCCAAGGCCACGGCCGGCTGGTGTAGGACGGAAGGAGGGATGGAAGCAGACTCCCAGGGCGGAGACAGACGCCTGCCGGGGCTCTGGCGGGGGCGGGGCGGGGGTGGGGGCAGGGGATGATCGCAAATCAATGAGGTGAGAGGACGTGTGTGAGCTGCGGAAAGGGAACCCGTGAGCTGCTCTGCAACCCTTCACCTAATTCATAATTTAAAAAAAAAAAAAGTCTTCTAAAAGCGCTTGGCTTGATGGCCCTGCAGAAGCTCCTCTGCCAGGCGACACGTCCACAGACTCTGGGTGCCGGGATACGAGTGTCTTTTTTCCTTTTCTTTGGTGGGGGGAGGGATGCCCAGCCCCACTGCTGGAATTGAGCCTCCATCCCAGTGGGCCGCAGCCCTGCGCACAACCACTACGCCACCGGGGCTCAGGCTCGATACAAGTGTCTTTGAGGGGACTTTATGCCCGCACTGCGCGGAGCGGCCGGAGACACCGCTGCCATCTCGCAGGCTCTGACCTTCACCCCCCTCCCTGGGGGACTGAGCAGAACTGCCCCTGGGGGTACCCCCCAACCGGGGTCCCCTTTCGACTTTTCTTCATTCTGGTTGACGTGTTTTGCTGCTGCCGCCGCCGCCGCCACAGCCGCTGTCAGAAAGACCCGCAGAGGAAGGTGGGATCGAGGAGGAGGCTCCGTGAGTCCCCTCCCTCCCTGCCCGGACGACCATTCCCACCATCCTGGTTCTGGCTGTGTCTGCCCCTTCACACGAACTCCCTGCCCCGAAAGCGCCCATCCAGCCTTCCACGTGGGTGTTGTCAATCTGACCCCCTAGGGGTCATCACGGTCAAAGTGAGTTTGGGGTTGGTTGGTTGGTTTTTAATGCTTGCACTAAACTATTGTTTGGTCTAAGATTTCAGGTGCTATTTTTTGGTTGAAGGTTTAAAGAGCCATCCCAGGAGCTCGCCCACCCTTCGTGGCTCCAGAAAGTCAGGAGTCAGTGAGGATTCGACATCCGCTCCGACTTGTCCCCTTCGGATCCGGATTCGGCAAGAGAATCTCGGACCTGAATGTTCACTCCCGGTGGCGGGGCGCCGCCCAGGCCCTCGTGGCGAAAGAGGCGGCTTGCTTGTTGAAGGCATCCCGTGACTCCCCCTATTCCTCGGTCTGCGACTGTCTGCGCCTCAGACGGCCGCGTGCCACAAGCTTCCAAGACCCCAGGCACTGTGCAATGAACTGGGAAGTGGAAGAGAAGCCCCACATCCGCTACTGAGTGGATTGACTGGACTGCCCAATGAAACCAGGACCCCAGGCCTCCGAACCAAAGCCCCAAGGGGGCTTATGATGCTGGAGGACCTTGCCCTTCCGCGAGGATGCTCTCTGGGAGACAAGGGGGCCCTCAGCCAAGAGGACTCCGGGAGGAAGCCCTCACACTGGGGGTTTGACAAGTTTATTGTGCCAGCTAGGCTCCCGTAGGAACATGTGGGCGGAGTTCAATCAGGTCACACTGAGCCTCACGGAGACCTGCACAAGCCCTGTGAACCTTCCACCGCCATTGACCCCACAAGACCCCCCCCGCCCCCCGCTCTGCGATCTTCTCACATCCTGCATCATTGCACACAGCTCTGAGAGTCCGAAGAGGGGTTTACGGCCTCGTATCAGACATACGGACTAACAGCAGACTTATGGACTTGATCTGGGCTGGGATGTTTTCTTGGTATATAATTACTCTTTGATGTAAAGCTCTTTCTTACCTATATTAGTCAATGAATGTGTTTCTCTAGCCCACCTGACCCAGCACAGGGGGATCCCGGAGGGAAGACACATCTGTGCTGGGGGCACAGGGCACCCCCAGGGAAGCAAGGTGGATTCCAGGCGAACAGGAAAGGTGTTCAAACGGCAGCTCCATCACGGCCTGGACGTGGCTGCGCCTCGGCTCACAGCGTCCACACACCCACACGGAACCAGTGGGCAGGCCCTGGAGCGGGAGGAAGGGAGGGAGAGGCCATGGTCTGGCCCTGAAACGGTGGGGGGTGGAGTGGGGGAGGAGGCCATGCCTGACCTTAAGTCTTCAGCCCTCGCTGGAGGCTGTGGAGTCACATACCAATAAGACACTGTCACCAGGTCACCCTGGGTTGGGAGACAGCTGCCCTTGGAAAGGGGTGGGGGTGGGCAGGTGCCCAGGCCACTAGGCCAGGAATCAGCTGACACTGGAGCGCTGATGAGATAGTGGAACAGGGCCAGCTTGGGGGTCATCTATGATCATTGCTGGAGGGACTGGCTGTGGTGGGCAGAGGAGCACTCCCTAACCAGACATTCCCTCGTTCATTCTCTGCTTCTCACTTCATATACAGATATATGTTCTATATGTGTAGCCTCTTTATCACACACGTACATACGCAGACACGCATGCACATACTCAGGCATGCACATACATCCGTGTGCACACACATACACACATTCACACATGCATATACATGTACACATGCATGCACGTGCATACACAGACATGTGCGGGCACATATACATATACATGCATGCATGCACATAAACACAAACATGCATATGCACAAACATACATACACATGCATGCGTATACATGTACACATGCATGCATGCACATACACATGTAGATGTGTGCATTGCATACAAATACACAAACACGCAAGCATGCACACGAACATGCACACACATACATGCATACACAAACATGCATGCACACGTATATACATTCAAATGCACAGACATGTATGCATACATATACATACATACCCAAACATGCGTGCATGCGCATACATATGCACAAGCATGCACGCACGCATACATGCATGCATATACAAACATGCATGCATGTACACATATATATACATAGACAAGATACATATATGCACATGTATATATATTCACATGCGCACATAAACACACATATTAGGACTTCACAAAGCTTATAAGGAAATGGGATTAAGAAAATGATGGCATTTTCCACAAATATTTTCAAGCCCCTGGCATTCTTGGTCTATATACAGAAAGCCCTGAAGGCGGGTGAGCCTCAACTGAGCTGAGCTGTAAGTTCGCTGGTTCACACCCACCAGCTACTCTGAGGGAAAATGGTGAGGCCATGTGCCCTCTAGGGTCTGTCCTAGAGGGCCACCACGGGTCAGGACAGACTGTGGAGCAGTGAGCACACGCACACGCACACGCACACGTGGGCAGTGCACACACGGAGAGGGAGGAGACTGCGGGGTCCTGGCGCCTGCAGACGCTCAGCTTTCTTCTACAGGACCTGCGGGTGCCTTGTCTCGGTGGAAGGCGGCAGACATGCTCCCACAGGCTCCCCTCAGCCTGGGCTGGTCGTCGGTCTGGCGTCTTCAAAACAGATCCAGGGACAGCAATGGCCCCCAGGGCGCCTGCCGGGCCAGACGGAGATGACAGCTGAAAGCTCAGGTTGGGGTGACTTTGGAGAGGGCAAGAGGCCACCTTGATGGATTTCCCCGAGGGCCGCAGGTGGTCCTGAGGCTTTATTCCGATGAGGCTCTCAACTCCTGAACGCGTCCCTGGGGAGGGAAGAGGGCTGCTGTTCGCTCTTCCAGGGCCTAGCTTCTCAGAAGGCCTCACGCCGCGGCCCTTTAAGATATTCCTCGTGGCCTGGGGGCGCCCAACCATAGCTACTTCATAACTACAAGTTTGCTGCTGTTACGAATCGAGTAACCCCTGTGAAAGGGTCATTCGACACCCCCCCAGGGGTCACGACCCACAGCTGAGAACGGCTGACCTAAGAGAACCGCTTTGGGAGGCCTAGCTCTTCCACTCTACAGATCCCCAAACTCCAGGGCCATGAAATGGAGAAGGACTGGAGCCCTCCAGCATGCTGGGCCTCCGGAGGGGACGTGGCACACATGGACCGATGAGCACCGAGTTCTCCCTGTAAGGTCGTGGCCGTCGTGGCCCTGGCTGTGTTGCCGTGGCTGTGTTGCCGTGGCTGTTGCTGTGGTTGTCATTGCGGTGGTTGGTACTGTGGTTGTTGCCGTAGCTGTTACCACAGTTGCTGCCGTGGCGGTGGTTGCCATCAGGGAGTCTTGCGTCTGTCCCATTCCGCAGCGGCCTTGTGCACCAGGGCATGAACTCCCACGGGGTCCACACTGTCCCCAAAGACATCAGCTCCTCTGAGCCCACCACTGCCGCCGCTGTGGTTGAGCCATCATGTCAAGAGACTTGCTCTTTCTGAAGACCGACCCCCGATTTTACCAAACACCTTCTCCAGAGAAGTGTCCCGCCTGCCAACGTGGGAAAGAATACTGGAGACAGTCTGGCCATCCCAGTTACAGAGCATTCCATCCGTCCGTGCGTCTTTCTTCCTGGACAGAGGTGCTTGGCTTGCTTCATGTTGTTGTCAGGCACCAAGACATGACAGGGCCATTTCTTCTGTCTTTCTAGTAACTGCCAGGCCCTCAGGTGCATCTGCGGTGACTGAACATGCCGTGGCTGGCCCAGTTTCAGGAAGGATAGCATTGGGCCTTCCAGGCTTGTGTCAAGATAAGCAGCCATCTAACTTCAGCCCACGTGGGAGAAGCACACCAGCCTGTGTGGTCCGAGGATGGTAAGTACTAAAATCCAAGACCAGAAGAAGGGACGGTCGTCAAGATGAAGTGCAGAGTTTGCAGGAATCTATGAAAGACAACAAAGGGCCCCAGTCCAGGGTCCCCTGGAGGAAGCCCCCCACAAAGCCCCTCTGACCACCCAGGAGCAGGTGAGTGGCTGCACTGGCTAGTGCATTAGAATGTGGGTGAACGTTAATACCTTCTGACCCATTTGTAAATTTGTTCTGGTTTTTAGTATTTCCCACTTTCTTTTCTGGTGAGGTCTTTCTCTGTTTTTGCTTTGCTGTTTGGTTTCATTTTGTTTAAGGAGAGGGGTTGCTTTGTTATTTACTTTTATAGGAGATATCCAGGATCAGTAAATCTATAGAGACTGTGCCTAGATAAACAATCTCTGATTTATTAACTGCCACCCCCAATGGGTGCACACAAAGCAGAATGCTGGACAGCTTCAGGAGCCTGGGGCTGTGCTGGGGTCCTGATCGCCAGGTGGGCAGAGCCTCTTCCCTCTCAATCAGGATGCTGTCCGTGGGCGGCCCTGTAACCCAGCCGGAAGCCTGCAATCCCCAGTCCCCACCAGCAAAGGCCCCTGTCCCAACCGTCTGCAGGCAGGGTCACGAATTACCCCAATGCCCTCTCCCTCCCGCTGTCGCCCGGCTCCTCCGACAGCCAGCTCCGCACACAGACGGGAGGACCCGGGTGATGGGATACAGTTGGAGGACAGCATTCCTGGCTGTGAGCCCGGCAGGGCCTCCGGGTTCGCTTGCACAGCTGCCTCCAGCGCCTCACACAGGTCCTGCCCCCTCTGCCCCCCACCCCGCGTGCTTCAGGTGGCTGTTCCCAGTGTGTGACAATCCCCGCCATCCCGGGACCACACCTGGCTGGCATGCTCCATGGTCAGCCAAGGTCCCTCTGACATCCCAAAGAGCTCCATGTCCTGAGTCTGCAGCTCCCTGTCACGGCCTTGACTCATTCTCTCTCTCTCTCTCTCTCTCTCTCTCTCTCTCTCTCTCTCTCTCTCTTTCTCTCTCTCTCTCTCTCTACCCCCCCTACACACACACACAGGAACTCTCTCTGCATCTGTCTATCTGTCTACCTACCCGCATGCACACATACGTCCATGCCCAGGAGGAGCCCTGGTGCTGGCAGAGGCGGCCTGCTGGGATGCCCACCACAAGATCAGCAGTTCAGAGAGAGATGTGGCTCTGTAGTCCCAGAGAGAGCCACAGCCGCGGGCCGTGTGGGTTCCAGGGGCTGGCTGTGAGTCAGCTTCAGCCCGATGGCCGTGCGCCCAGTTTACACTGCTGGAGCCCACGTCTGCCGGGGCCGGGGCCGGGCGGGTGGGGGGCTCTGGTGACACAGGGGTGAAAGCACTGGGCTTATGGCCCCAGACAGTCCACCACCTTGGAGCCTCTCTCCCGGGCCACGCCGGGCTGGAGTCACCATGCAGTTGGGGGGAGGGAGGGTCCCTGGGCGGAGAAAGGAGTAAGCACCCGGGACTGAGGCCGGGGGTTCAAGGCCTGGGAGCAGACACCTGATGCCCTGTGGCCTCAAGCCTCCAGGAGCACTCCCGCTCTCTGTGCACGGTTCGCTGGCCTCTCTGGCTGGGAGTGTCTTGGTGGTTGCTCTGCTGCACACAGGTGCCCGGATGGCCGTCTGCCCCTTGAGGAGGGTGGCCCCGTGAGAAAATCTGGGTGCTGCTCTCCTGAGGAAGGACGGTCTCTCCCTGAGACTCCCAGCCTCAGTTTTCCCGAGTGCACAGAGAGGCCAGTTCCATTGAGGAAGAAGCGGGGGTCTCCCTACTCTTGGGCCCGGCTCTGAGCACAAGGGGGGTGGGGCACTGCAGGCCTCCTCCTTGAAGAAGTAGGGCGCAGGCTAAGAGCTCCCCAGTCACACAGGTGGGTGTGGCAGAGCCCCAGATGGCTCACAGGGTGGGGGCGGGGGAACACCAGAGAGGAAGCATAGAAGGAGCTACTGGTGATGGCCTGGGTCCGCCCTTGGAGGTCAGTGTGTGGCCAAGAGCTGGGTGCAGCAGGTGACCAGCTACCGGGTGAGATTGCTGACCTGGAGGTCAGGGGTGAAATGCCTCCCATGGTCCCCTGCTGGACCCGCAGCAGCAAAGCCTGCCCAGTTGCCCAGAGGGAGAAAGGATTCCGAGGAGGCGCCCAGAAGATGAAGCAGGTGCGGGCACTGCAAGTCCATTGAGCCCCCCTGCCTTCAAGCCAAGGAGCCACACTGCTCTCCCACGTCGAGGCCCTGGCCCAAACCAGCCCCTCTGTGGACCCAAGCCACCCTGGTACCCAGAGGCCTGTCCCAGAGCTCTCCAAAGTGGCCTCGTCACGGAGGTGGACGGACGGCCTTCACGTACTACAGGGAGTGGTGGGCGGGCTATAGCCGGTGAGCGTCAGGCCCGCAGCCCAGCCAGCACTGACCACTGACCGGCTGCACCTAGGTCCCTGGTTTTGCCTGCGCAGGCAGGAGGCACAGGCGCGCAATGCCCCAGGAGAATTGTGCATTTGCCTGGCCTTCTGAACCCTCCTGGGCTGAGGGAACTTGGCCACAAGTGTGGATGATAAATACGCAGGCCGCCTCAACCATTTCCCAGATGGCTTTCTCCCCCTGGGCTGCGTCCTCCCACCTGCAGGCAGGTGTGGCCATGTGATTGCAGACCCCCGAGCCAGGGCCCCTGCAGAGCCCAGCTCCCACCCCATGGCCTGGGCAGGTTGGAGTTGGGGGCTTGGGGTGGGGGGGGGAGGAGTAGGGCACACGCCCAGGTCAGATAGTTCTGGGTGGGGACGTGTCTGTGTCTGTGACTGCAACTCAGCCTCCTACTGGCTCAAGCACTCTCAGGTCCCTGCCTCCTGGTCCTTCACTTTCAGGGGTGTCTGCAATCCCCAGCCCAGTGCTCATGGGACCCTGGAGACTCCAGCCTTGGGGGGCAGCAGAAAGCTCCCTGAGGACCCTTTCAGGACAGCCCCTCGCGTGTCGCTCTGTGGCCGGTCCTGCTTTCATCCAGAGCGTTGGTGTGTGGTGTTCTGGACCTCACGGTTAGCAGGCACCAGACCGGGAACAGAGCCCACCCACCACCCACCCCCAGCCCCCTTGCTTCCCACCACCCCGCCCCTTGCTCAGGCTGCAAGCCTCCTGATGGCCTCCCCGCACACGGCGTTCCCGCTGGTGCTCAGTACAGCCGGGGAGCAGAGGTAGAGAAAGGTCCAGTGACACGTCCCTGGGGGGCCCCCACCCCATCCTACCCACCCAGAGAACTGGAGCTCAAATAGCTGGCAGGGTCCAGACATCCCAGAGTTGGGTGACTCCAGGTGTCTCTCTGGGACAGCCACTGCCTGTCCCCCTGGTCCCCACGGTGTGAAAGCTGGGGGAAACCTGAAGGGGGCCTTCCACCCGGCTAGCCAGGGCATCCTCTGTGGAATTCAGGCCCTCCCTCGCCCGCTCAGCATCCCTGACTCATGCTCCTCCCTCTCAGGTGGCAGCTGGGATAAGGGGGTCCCTCCCAGTCTTGGGTGGGACTCCCAGCAGGCCGGCGCCACCCAGCTGCCCTCATCAAAGGGCAGAACTGTGAGCTGGTGAGGAGACCATGGGGCTCACCCTGATGGCCGTGGCTATAGGTGTGATGGTCCAGTGTTGCTGGGAAGGCCTATTGCAGTTGTAAGGCCCCACCCCCCATCCCCGTGATCTCACTTGGCTTGAAATCAGAGGCTGAGCCATCCCTGGTGTGGCTGGGTCTGGTGTAATCAGTTAGGAGGGGCTCAGGACACATCTGAGGCTGTTCTGATAGGATCTCTCCTGGGGTACCCTGAGAAGGGGCAACCCACGCTTCCTGCTGCTGCCTGCTGCATGTCAGACACACCCTCCCGCCCGGCCACCACACCAAATGGGTTCTTCGAGGCATCTCTGCCACCCAGGGCTGCCTGTTTCTGAGCACGCCGAGCCCTTGCCGTGCGTCCAGGCTGTCCCCACCCTCATTCCTGAGTTCCTGACCAGGGATTGCTGGCCCACTTTGCAGATGAGGGGCCAGGCTCAGAGAGACCAAGTTCTGGGCCCCATAGCTGCCAGTACCTTCAGGTAACCCCCTCTCTGAGAATCAAGTCAACAGGCACCCAGCCCTGCCTGTGTAGGAACCCTGCTCTGGTCACCCCTCACACCCCCGCGGAGGGTCTGCCAGAGCCAGAGGACAGCCTGGCCTGCTGGTCACCCTGAGCGGGGGTCAGGCACTATGCAGGACCTGGGCAATTGGAGTGGCTGCCTCCTCCTGAATATGGGAGAGGAGTGTCTGAACTCCCACTGCCCCTATTCTGGGTGCCCAAGACCTGCCCCGCCTCCATGCTCAGAGAGCCCCTCCCTGTCCCCTCGAGACTCTCCAGGGTCATCCTTGAGGCCTCGCCTCCTCAGCCCCGCCCCCCCATGTGCATGAGAAACAGTCACAGCAGTCAGTTCAGTTTCCATGTTTTATTAACAAAGGTTATAAAATAATCTGTCCAGGGGAAGGCGTTGGGTGGGCATAGCCAGGACTGCAGTGGAGGCCTGGTGTGAGTGTAAGTGTGAGTGTGAGTGTGTGTATGTGTGTGTGTATATAGGGGGAACAGTGGCCACACTCTCGGGGCTCCCTTTGTCCCTGCCAGCCTGCATGTGGGCTATGGCTTAGTTACAAAAATAAACTCTGGGGTGGCTGGCAGGGGCACGGGGTGGTCTGTTGGAGCTGTCCTCAGAGTGGTCCCCAGAATCTGGAGACGCCCAGCGGAGAGGCGGGAGGGGACCCCAACAGTGCCCGCCTGGGCTGCAGACATAAGGAACGCAGCCCTGGGCCCAGCCCGGGCAGCTGCAGGGCAGGAGAGACGCCCTGGGCCCCAAGAGCAAGGCTTCCGGGGTCTCTGGGGCAGGGCTGGGCCCCAGCCTGGGGACTCGGGGTGCAAGAGGAGCAAAGAGCACAGCGAGCAGGGGCTCTGGGATGAACCCCGCTCCAGCTGAGGTGCTCAGGGTGGCCCAGAGGCGCCCAGCGAGGCGGGGACCAGGCAGGCCCTGGCCTTCGAGCTGATCGCCTGCCATCACATCACATCCAGCTCTGGGGCTGGGTGGGTGGGGGGGTCTCCTCTTCTGTCCTGCGTTTCAGGACTTCACCTGTGAGGCAGCCAGGGAGGAGGGCAGGGTCTGTCCAGGCACAGAGCCAGCGTCTTGGAGTCTCAGACCTGAAGAAGAGAGTGGAGAAGGGGGCACTGTGAGGGGCAACCAGGGAACTGAGGACACCAGCAAGGGGCGTCTGGAGACCTAGTGCCAGGGCTGAGCATGTGATGGGGTCAAGGAGAGTCCTCTGACGATGGGGGTCCGGTCGGGGGAGGCTGAAGGCCCTAGGGTTTCTGTCCATGCCCCTCAGGTTGCTCAGAATGAGAGTGGGAAGGGACTGAGGGGCGGACTGGCCTGAGGAGGGGTCCCCCACCCCCCGCCAGGTCAGGAGGGTGAAGGGCTGGGGTCTCTGAGAGGTGAGGCTCATTACCTGTCATCACTCTCCTCCAGTTCCTCAGCTGCATCTGGGAGCCGGGTCCTGGGGACCCTTGGCTGCTACCATGAGTCACAGAGGTCTCTCCAGGCACGTGAGTCACCGCTGCTGCAGGGAGTGAAGGCAGTTTGTCAGAGGCGGGGGTGCAACAGCCTGCTTCTGCCCACGCTGCCCCCTTGCCCCCTCTTCCCACAAGACCACCCGGCAAGGAGCCGCCTGGGACCCTCCCAGCCCTCAGGTTGGGGTACCAGGGGCAGGGGCTCACCTAGGTGGCAGGACGCCGCCTGCTGCCACCTTCTCAACTTCAGCCCAAGGGGGAAGGGGCCAGGATGTCCGGATGGCCCCGCGGAGTGCTGCCTGGAGCGGTGACTCTGCGCCGAGGGCTTCACCGGAAGCTGAAGTTCAAGGCGCTACTGCAAGCGGCCCCAGCTCTGCACACACCTGCCTGCTGTGTCCTGAGGCCCTGGAGGAAGCAGGGCTTCCCTTACACAGGAGGGGCCACAGGTGTTGCCTGGAGCAGCAGGAGGGAGCTGGGAGCTTCAGACGGGGCCTGAGAGTGTGGGGGAGTGGGAGGGGTGTCAGGAAGACAGGGAGGGGTGTGTGTGTGTGTGTGTGTGTGTGTGTGTGTGTGTGTCTGTGTGTGGTGTCAGGGCAGGGGCCCTAGCCTGAGGTGTTGTGCTGTTCTCAAAGGGGTGCCCATACCAGGCAGTACAAAGAATGCCAGTCCAAAGTCCAGGGGGCACCCAGGGAGGGTTCCCGGTAGGAGCAGGGCCCCAGCTCTCAAGTCCCTGCACAACTGCCCAGCAGGTGGAAGGGGGGCCGGCCCAGCACCCCCTACTCAGCCTGAGTCCGGTCGCTGGCCACCGACTCGCTGGTGGGGGCAGGTGTCAGCGCCTCTGCAGGGTCCTCGGCAGGCAGCGGCTGCCCAGCGGGCTCCGTGCCCTGCTCCAGCCCGTCCTGCACCTCCAGGCCCCTCTGGATCAGCTGCTCCAGGGTCTTGGGCAGCGGATGTCGCAGGAAGCGCTTGAACTTGGGCTGCAGGGTGCCCACCACGTACTGGATCACCTCCTCCTCCTCCGCGTCCACGTACAGGGTCTGGTAGAGGTCGCGCTTGCGCCAGAGGAACTGGTCCAGGGGCTCGCCCTGCTTCTGCGGCAGGTCCAGCTCGCGCTGCATGGCCTCGCGGGACAGCGTGCCCTCGCTGTACTGCAGAAACTCCTTCTTGAATTCCGCCCAGTTCCGGACCGAGCCCTGCTTGTACTCCCACCACTTCGTGGCCGGCCCGTTCATGTGGTTCTGGATCTGGGAGAGCCAGTACTCTTCCGTGCCGCCCACCTGCCGCAGGTACTCCTCCAGGTGACTGAGGAACTCACGCGGGTCCTCGAAGATCTGCGTGTCCACGCCGGGGCTGGGCTGCCCGTCCTCGCCGGGGCCCCACGGCGGGTACTGCTGGGCGTCGAGAGGCTCCTGGCCCGGCAGCTCGCCGGCCGGCGGCGGGGTGATGGCGTAGGGACTGATGCTGTAGTCGTAGGGGTCGGTCTCTTGGCAGTAGCTCTCGGGACCCCCGACGCCCACGGAGACGGTGCGGCGGGCCGGCTCGCTGCCCACGGGGTACTTGGCGCCCACGGCCTCCAGGCGGTCGGCCCAGCGCTCCAGCCGGTAGAAGACCTCCCGCCACACGTGCACCTCGCGCTTGACCCAGCGCTCCAGGTTGGCGACCGTCTCCTGGCAGCGGCACAGGCAGGCCTTGATGGACTTCTTCCAGCGCTGCGAGTCGCCGCTGGGCACGTAGTCGTCCAGGTTGTTCTCCAGCTTGCCCACCGACCGGTGCAGCCCCTTCAGCTCGCGCTCCACCTGCTGGGTCACCTCGGCCAGCAGGTGCCGGTGGGTCCGGCGCACGTGCTCCAGCATCTCCGCGCGGCACCGGCCGATCTGCAGCACCACATTGGGCTTGGCCGCCGGCGCGGCCCGGGGTCCCGGGCAGGTGTGGAGGCCGCCGGTCGTCCTGTAGTCCAGCTCCATCGCGGGCAGGCGGGGCAGGCGGGCGCGGACGGCGGCGCGGCAGAGGCAGGAGGCGGCGGGAGGAGGCAAGAGGCGGCGAACTCCCCGTAGCGGCTCTGCGCCCTGCAGCCGCCGCCGCGGCCTTTTATGCTGCAGCGCCGGGCCGTGGGCGGCCGCTCCCGGAGCCCCGGCGCCCATTGGCTGAGATGCGGCCCCGCCTCCTCCCCGCCCCCGCGCGCCCCTCCCGACGGAGGAGGCCCCACCCCCCTCACGCCGCCAGGCTGCGCTGACTCAGCCGCGACTGGGCTCCCGCGCTGAATGACCCCCGCCCGGGCGCGCCCACCCACCTGGGGACCACCCCGGCCTTGGCAGCCGCTGGGCCGGGGTGTGTGTGAGGAGAGCCGAAACTGGCTTTGACTTGTCATCGATCCCCCCACACCCCCCCCCCCAAGCAGGGTAAGAAGGAAGCCCCCTTCCCATCTGGGAGGCTGGTGGGGAGTGTCCCTCCTCCCGCCCACCTCTTGTCGTCCATCAGAAGCGGGAACGGCTGGTCACTGCTAAAGCGGCCAACACCCGGGACCTGCGGAGCAGGGTCTTGCAGGGTGTGAGGTCCCTTCAGAGCCTCCAGCTTAGGGGCTTTGGCGGCCGCCCTCACCAAGAGGCTGGCCCTCGGGGGTCGGAGCCGGGTGTGAGTGGTTATCAGGGCCTGGGGTTCCGGGCCTGGGGCTCTTCGTTGCGGTCCTGAGAGACTCCCCACCCTGGTGTGAGTGTGTGACCCTAAAGTGTTTTCCTGCCTGGACTGGACTGCCTCCCCCAGATGTATGATGTCGCCCAAGACTTTGAGCAATTCTAGGGCTTCTGCACTTGAGACGGGGGGTGGGAGGTGGGGGCAATGGCAAGGTCTTCAGACCACGGAAGGGGGCTACCTCTGGCCCCTCAGAGACGCAGCCCCAGCCTCCGGGGCGCGGGGACGCCTGCAGGGGGAGGGGAGGGGCGGGGCGGGGCGCAGGGCGGGGCTCGGGTGCCGCCAGCTCCGTCACCAGCAGCACCGAGGCTCGGGCCATATAAGGAGAGGAGCTCCGGAAGCGAGGTTCCCTCCCAGGGAGGCCGCTCCCGACTCTGCGGCAGCCGGTGGGGAGGGCGTCCTTCCAGTGTTACCCCAATCCTGGACCACAGGAGTGGTCCGGGGCCTTTGACGATACGTGGGGGTGTAACGCACCGCTGCCCGGCCCCCTCCCAATCACGCGCTTCACCCACCCCCTGCAGCTAGTCACTTTCACTGCACACTCATGCCCCCCACGCTGTAGCAAGCCCACAGCCCCACA
>PVJH01035295.1:0-19712 GCA_004026705.1 Nesogale talazaci
TGAACACTATCTAAAGCAATCTATGGATAAAATGCAATGCCAATTCAAATCCCAAATAAATTCTTTAAATAAATAGAAAAACTAATTACCAACATCAAATGGGCAGGCAAAAGTTCCAACATAAACAAAGAATTTCTTAAAATGAACAACTAAGTAGGAGACCTAACACTGCCTACTCTATAAGCCTACTACATACCTACAGTAATCAAAACAGCCTGGTACTGTTACAATGAGAGATATATAGAACAATGGATCAGAACAGAAAACCCAGACATAAATGGATCAGCTCATATGCAACTAACCTTTGACAAAGTACCTAGAAACATCTAATGGAAGAATGACAGCCTCCACATGCAGAATGAAACAAGACCCATATATTTCCCTGTGGGGGAGAGGCTAGCATGTGCGTATATATAATATGTGAGTATAATATAATATAATATATAATAGCAAAGTCATAGAGATAGGAGAGAGTGTAAAATGAAGAGTCAGACACATTTCAGGGTACTGTGCTCACCTTAGCCCTGCTTGGTGGTCCACATGGAGATGTGGAAGGTGGGAGGGCAGAGGAGTTGGGGCCCATGGGACAGGGGGCTGAGGGAGAGAAGAATGGGGGAGAGAGGGGCCATGGTGGGAAAGAGAACTGGGGAAGAGAGAAAGCATCTTTATTGCTAACCAAGGCTTATATATCTTTGGGATGTGTGCAAGCCCCCTAATTACAGGTAAAGATATATGTCATGGGTGGGGTTGCACTGTAGGTTATATAGCAGTGAGAGGGGCACTCTCTAGGAGTACACATGCAATAGGAAGGGGAGAGATTGGGAGCCAGTATGTGACAAAATGGACATATCCTAGAATCAGGATGGAGGGCTAACCTTGATTGCCCTTGATCTGAAGACTTGATTTAGTCTAAGTAATCCATTGTCCTTAGCAACAGGGAGTGGGCCCCACCTATGGTGGGATCAGACAGTAGTCTGATGAATGAATGCCTTTAGGGAGGGTATCTTTATGTATCTGACCTCACACCATGTGTTGGCAGACAGTCTCTAATATTTGGCTTATCTTTAGTATAGACAAAACTGGGGAAAAGTCTTCTTATATACCACACCTCCTTGTGCACAAAAAAGAACTAAAGACATAGATGTAACCCACCTTCAAACTCTGTGGAACATCAGTGAGAAGGCTGGGACACTCTTAAGAGTCCTATTGCAGGGCATACATAGACTACCAACTATAATGGAAGGGACAGACACAGCAGAAGACAGGTAAATGACTGGGACTTGCTAAAATTACATCCCTTATGCACATCAAAAGACTTCATCAGGAGAGATTGGGGAAATTTTTTTTAAATCAGTGACACATTAGACAAAGGAATAACAAAGGGCATTCAAAAAATTTGATAATCTAGATGATATGGAAGAATACTCAGAAACACACTCTCTTGCCAAATTAATAAAGATGGACATTAAAGAGTTGAACAGACCCATAGCAAAAGAAAAAATAGACACATGAGGCAGTTACATAATTTCATGTCAACTTGAAGATCTATAATAGAATAGGGGTGCTATTCAATCTGTCAGTCAGTCACTGCCTGGT
The DNA here is from genome assembly GCA_004026705.1 of Nesogale talazaci. Taxonomy (NCBI): domain Eukaryota; kingdom Metazoa; phylum Chordata; class Mammalia; order Afrosoricida; family Tenrecidae; genus Nesogale; species Nesogale talazaci. The sequence continues at coordinate 1,597 of PVJH01035295.1, forward strand.
GGGGAATCATTGTGGGGATGGCCTTCTAATAAAAAGTGTCCTGGGAGCCTCTCTCTCTCTCTCTCTCTGCCTTTACTTTCCTGCTGACTGACCCTGATAATGGCCAGAGACATAGATTTGCACCCAATGCCATTGGATTCACAAGCTATTGCACCCACTCGTCTGTGATTTTTCCATTATTCTATATCATGACTTGTGATTACATGGATCTGAAGAGGGACTAAAGGACTAATATCAGACTTATGAGCTTTAGTTGGACTGGACTGGGATCTTTTCCCAATATATAAAACTTGTTGTAAATATCTTTTTTACACATATATAAGTGTCACTGAATTTGTTTCTCTTGTCAACCTGGCCTAACACATTATGGTACCAGAAATGGGGTACTAGAGAATCAAATCAGGAAGACGGAGAGTAGACTTGTGTGACCTCCGCTTTATTTCAGGTTTTCTTCATTGGCTAGCTGAAGGTCAGATATGTCCTTTCAGCTTACTGGGTTATTTATTTATTTATTTATTTTGGCGGGGGGGCATCACTGCTCTCTTACTGGGTTATTTTTTAAGAAAGAAAATGGGAAGGTAAAACATTGATCCTTTTTGGTTATTTTTGTCTTTGGTTATTCCTGTTTAAAATGGTAAAAGTGAATGTGATTGTGTTAGAATAAACTAGAGAAACAAATCCATAGACACGCATATAGATATGAGTATGGCTTTTATACTAGAGAAGTAGGACATTAAGAAAGCATCCCAGCCCAGTCCAGTTCAAACTCATAAGTCCGATATTAACCCATATGCCTGATATCAGTCTATTAAGTCTCCTTCTGACGCACCAAGTCACAGGCCAGTGAGTGCAGAGTCCCGGTGTCAGCAGGGGTCTCCCCAGGGCTCCTCGCTTCCAAGGCTCAGGGTCCATCAACAGCATCCAGTGGTGGTAGAAGCAACTCAGTGCTGGCAGGGGTTTCCACATGGCCTCTCCAGCTTTAGAGGTCTGGTCTCATCAGGGTAAGGTTGTATGACTTCTTCTCTGGCTTGTTCAGCTTCTTGGACACTGCCATCTTGTCTTCTCTGTAGTTTGTCGTCTCTGAGACTAACTCCCAACAACTGGGGAGATAGCTTCTCATCTCCACAAGGGAAATGCCATGAGATTTCCCAGAAGTCTCAGGAGAGAGCCATGCCCACACAGAGGCCTCATTGGCTACTCAATGGCTACTCAGATTAACAGGCTAGACTCCACCCCTACATCTCAATCATGAAATTAGCATAAGCACATGACCGCCACAGTGATAAATATAAATTTTGAGTTCAGGGGGAAAAATGGATTTTCAAATTATTTTCGGGGGTCTTTTCTTCTTGCTTTAAAATTTTATCTTTATATTATTATCATTATGTTCTTTCTGCCTCATTTTTAATTTCTATCTTGTACAATTTTGGTTAGATTTCCCAGAGTGGATGCACGGAGACGATAACAGATTCAATGGTCTATCAAAAACAGGTTGGGGTGGGGAGGAAATTAGTAAACAATCAATGAATATGGGAAGGACAGGGAACATTAGAACTGATTGTGATGATACAAATATGACTCAGTTAATATTATACCAATCAAACTACTAAAAGAAGATCAAGAGGAAGAAAAAAGGAATCAAGTTTGATTTATGATTACTCTGGGTGAAGGAAGAAAAATTTTTTTGCTAAGAGGGAGTGTTAAGTTTTAGTGGTGGTTTTCCCAAGTTCTTGCTTTTCAACTCTGAAAGAATTCACATGACAGAAACACTTTTATAAGTCCAAGCAACTTTTATGAGGGAAAAGGAAGTTTTGGGTGATATAATCTCAGATAGTACATGCTATTCTAGGAAATTGTGTGAGGCCACATTGGGAACCCTCAAGAGTTCTCAACCAAAAATGGCTGCTTCTGGGAGTATGAAAAAACATGTGGAAAATGGCCAGGATGGAGGGGCTTCTGACCCCAAAGAGGAACTCCACAACTGAATAAACCAGAGCTCCTGCCCTGTGGTCTGCTTTTTTTTTTTTTTAATTTTATCACTTCCTCCTGTGGGAGCAGGGTGTGTGATTGAGAATATTAGTTGTTCTCAGTGGTTGCATTTAGGTACATGGATGGCATAGTCTTGCTGGTTTCTAGTGTGCGTGTACAGGAATTTCTAAGTGCACGTGCACATGCCCAGATTTGAGTCTTCCATATAGATTTCCAATGTGTGTCTGATTTCTTTCAACTACCTTTATGAAGGCATGGCTAGCTTATTTTGGTTTAACATAAATATTTCATGGAAGCAACATCTTTTCACCTAATCCTCCTGCCTGTCATTCATAGATGTACAATTTCTGAACAAAGTTCTGGCCAACAGAATTCAATAACTAAAAAAATCACCATAACCACGTGGGATTCATACCAGGATTCAATAAAAATATTAATTAAGCATATTATTCACAATAGTCATGCAAAAGATTAAATATGTGGGAATAAAACAAACCAAATAAACAGAAAATTTGTACAAAGAAAACTATAGAATACTATTACAAGAAATCAGAAAATACCTGCATAAATGGAAGAACATTCTATGTTCAAGGATAGGCAGATTTAATATTGTGAAAATGTCAATACCACCTAATGTAAGCTACAGATGAAACTACGGTAGAGTCTACAGAGTCCACTACTATAAAGAAAACACCAAGATGAAGGTGGGCTTCTGTGTTCAGGCCTTGTAGACTTCTAATCTAATCTCCCAAGAGTGCATACCCAATGTCCATGAACCATGTATCACCACCACCCCCCACCAATATGTACATCTTACAAATCACTTGGACAGAGAGAAAAGATCCCACCCCAAGTCAACAGACACTTCTACAAGAGTGATAAACTTTAGTTGAGATTTGTGTCAGGAAATGGGGAGGAACATTTTTGTTGTAGGTAAATGGGAGGAGCAACCTCCCATCAGGAAAAGAAATGCTTAGCAATACTTATATAGATATCAAGGGGAGATATAGCTAGGTACTATATTCCTAATTAGACATTTTTGATCTAACTTTTATCCAGCCCTTTATAACTACTGAGATAGTTTACTCTGTCCTTTCAAGGAGCACAATGCCCTTCTTTAGTATGTAAACCCCACTAACTTAAAAGGGGTTTACCTCAAACTCATCTGTAGCCCTTGGACTTATGGCTGAGAGGAAATAGATGACTGCTACCGCGAGGTTGCAGAATTGATAGTCATTGAACCTCTGGATCCCTTGCTATCAGAGTGTCCAATGAAAGGTGGCCTGCGGTAATCAGATATTTGCTATTTTACTCTCTCTATTTTTTAAATAAATCATTTTATTGGGGGTTCATACAATTCTTATCATGATCAATACATACATCAATTGCATGCAGACAACATTTGCACATTTATTACCGTAACAATTATTGAAATATCCTCCTTCTACTTAGACCCCTGGTATCAGCTCCCCATATGTCCTCTCCCTCTCCACTCCCCCTCCCCCACGAAACATTAATAATTTACAAATTATCATTATTTTGTCATATCGTTCACTGTTTGATGTGTCCCTTCACCCACTTCCCTGTTGTCCATACCCCAGGCAGGAGGTTATATGTAGATCCTTGTAATTGGTTCCCCCCTTTTACTCCACCTTCCCTTCGCCCTCCCAGTATCACTACTTTCCCTACTGGTCCTGAAAGGATCAGCTGTCCTCAATTCCCCAGAATTCCCTGAATTCTGACCCCAGTGTATACATGTATTGATCTAATTGGTATGATTCTGCCTTTGTGAATGAATGTTATTGGAAATTTTGTTCTATCACCAACCACTTATTGCTACTGTAAATAATGTCCAGCTATTTAAGAGAGCTTAACCTGTACAAATTAATAATTCATGTAGTGTGGTCTGTATCTTGATTATACTTGCATAATTTCCTTTTCTCAACAGTATGTTAAACTCTTAATCCTTGAATAAATTAATGGCACTCTCAACAGTATTACCTTATGCTCCAGGGGGATTATTGGTAATGTTTTCTTTCATAAAATGATAGCAAGCCCTCTCAAATGAAACAGAGATATATAAACCATAGATGTGAATATATTTTGGGCTATTGAGTAATTCTAGCTCCACGAAGAATTAGTTCTTATGCTACAGCCCTGGTTGATGCTCAGTCTCATGGAGATGTGGAAGCTGTAGCAAAGTATGGAAAGTAGATTGTCCATGATATGTGTATATATATATATATATATAGCTATATATATATATATATATATATATATATATATATATATAGCTCCTGGGGCCTTAAAAAGACTATCTTCAAACAATATAAGTGAGGCATCAACTAAGTCCACGTGGAAGAAGCACCCCTATTTGTGTGAGCAAAGGATTATAAATAATAAACCCAAATCTGAAGGAGAAAATGGTATCAAGCTTAAATTGTGAATACCTGTTTCGCAGAAGGATATAGATGACAATGGAAGCCCCAAATCCATTGGGAGTGTCCCAATATGGATTAACCCTCTGACTATAGTCTAAGAATCTGAAGAGTCTTGCTATTAGACAGAGAGAAATGTAATGCTGATTACAAAAGATGTGGTTAGGGTATCATTTTTTTCTCCCTTTTGGCACATTTTAAAGTTGTTTCATTTAAAAAGAGTGAATTTGGGCTGAGCCCCAGTGGCATAGTGGTTGTGTGCAGGACTGCGGCCCACTGGGTTGGTTGGTGGTTCAAATCCAGCAGCATCTCTCCAGGAGCAAGGCTGGGCCTCCTACTCCCACCAGAGGGCAGTGATGCCCCCCACAATAAAAAAGTAAAAAGAGTGAATTAAGCCCTCCCACCCACCCCCAATGAATCCCCTCTGATCATAGATTATGTATGTGAGTAAACTTGCTATCAAATATCATGAAATAGAAAGTATATTGTGGGAGGATCAGTGAGGTTAAAATCTAAGATCTGGGCTGAGCCCTGGTGGCATAGTAGTTGAGTACAGGGTGGCAGCCCACTGGCTTGGCGGTTCAAATCCAGCAGCAGCAAGGCTGGGTAGCTCCCACAACCACCAGAGAGCAGAGATGCCCAACAAAACAAACAAACAAACAACATTTAACATCTTTTGTCATTTGATCTCCCTTTTGACTCATTTTAAGTTTTCTAGTTTTTAATATTTCCTGCTTTCTTTTTCTCTGGCTTGTTTTGTTGGATGTCAGTAAAATGTTGCTATTTTTGTTCTACGTGCTGCAAAATTGACTCCAACTTATAGGAATGTTATGTACAACAGAACAAAATAATGGCTAATCTCCCACCAGTGTGCTTGGATGGGCTCTCTAGAGATGCAAAATCAGTGACCATATTATTATTGTTGATGATTATTGTTACCAGCCATGTTGGAACATGGGTTTGTGGGGAAGAAGGGTTATATGGAGATATGGAAGTTGGTAGTTATGGTGTAGTTGGTCTGAAATTGACAAGATTTTGCTGCCGAGGAAGGATGACACCTGTAATGGCCATCTTTGAAGTCAAAGGAGAGAGTAATATGAGATGAAGTACCTTAAAGGTCTTATCTAGAAGATCTGGGAAGCTGCTGAATAGGTGCTCAAGGTCATTTGTCTGCCTATTCCTTCAACTACTCCTTACATCTTCCCTGCTCTGTTTCTAAGTTTTTAATTGGGGCTGCCATCTACAAAAAGTACTAGAGATTACAACAGAGTAAGAGGAGCTCCATCGGCTGAGCCCCGGTGGCGCAGTGGTTGTGCGCGGGACTGCAGCCCACGGAGATGGAGGTTCAATTCCAGCAGCGGCTCCACAGGAGCAAAGACTGGGCCTCCTACTCCCACCACCAGAGGGCAGTGATGCCGCCCCCCCCCCCAAAAAAAAAAGAAGAGCTCCATGAAGGAGGAAATGGGCAAGAAAACAAACGGAAAACAGATAACTTCAGTAGGACTGTTGGGCAAATGATTTGACTTTTACTTGTTTTCTCTATATTATGTTTCCTTATCTGTAAAATGGGCATAGTTGAAACACCTACATCATAGGATTTTGTGTGAATGAATGCATTTAATTCATGTAAAGGTGCTAAAGGGTCAGGGACATGGTGATGGAGGATCCTTGGTTTCAGTTGAGGTCTTGACTAAAGTCCCCAGGAGCTAACTCTGAGATGAGGATTCAAGTGTAAGTGACTTATTAAGGACACTCTCCTAGGAGGAAACTGTGAGGGATGAGGGAAACAAGTCTGAGGAGGGAAAGAAGCTAAGCAAGGGTGAAATATTAAATGAAACTTCAGCTGAGGGTAACTTCAGCTGAAGGACAGGTTACAGTCAAGTCTTGTTATGACTTTAGCAAATCCAAGGACTTATAGGTCTGTCCAAGCACAAGAAAAAGGTCTCTAAAGAGAAGATGCATGTGAGGTCAACTGGAGAAAGAAGCACCCCGAAACTGGAGAAAGATTGGTCAAAGGGATCTAAAGGCATCTGGGCAGAACTCCAACATGCATGGTTTTCAACAGTACAGGATATTTGTACAAAGATGATAAAGTGACTCAAGAGATGTTATGGAAGACCACTTATTGTGTATAGTTGTGTAAAAGCCGAGTTTTTCAGCATATATTTTAATGCAGTTTTTGTGATTAAATTACATGCCTCAGCTGATATTCAGGTTGGCTAATACTCCAGTATATACTGTTAATGATAGCTATTATTTTACAGAAGAGAACCCTGAAGTTCATACCTCAAAGCTACATATTTGTAAATGGTATGGTATTAATTCAAATGTAGGATGTTCGAAATCTCTACTTTTCAGGAGTTCCTAGATGGTGTAAATTGTTAATGTGTTGGGCAGCTAGCTGAAAGATTGGAGGTTCAAGTCCACCCAGAGGGGCTTTGTAAGAAAGGCCTGGTTGTCTCACTCAGAAAAGTCAGCCATTGGAAACCTTATGGAGTACAGTTCTGACATATTGGGCTATACCATTGCTCACACCATGGTATTTCAGTTGCCTCAAAAAGACAATTAATAAGGGCTGAGTCCCGGTGGCGTAGTGGTTGTGCACGGGACTGCGGCCCACTGGGACGGAGGTTCAATTCCAGCAGTGGGGCTGGGCCTCCTACTCCCACCACCGGAGAGCACTGATGCCCCCCCCCCAAAAAAAGACAATTAATAAGGAAGACCAAAGAAACAATGCTTTTGAATTATGTTGCTGAAGAGTACTGAAAGTATGATGGTCACTAGAAGAGCAAACAAATTTGTCTTGGAAGAAATCCAGCCTATCTGCTTTATGTTATTTGAAGTCACACACATGGGTCCCTCTCAGATCTCTGTGAAGAATATCATTATACCTATTCTTCTTGATTATAGAGGTCTTAAGGAGAAAGCCTATTTGTTCACATCATCTTATGTCTCTCTGTGTAAGAACAGAACCCCCTCCCCAATATTCAAATGAGATAAGCATGTTAAGCCCTGAATGGAAGATAATTAAAGTAGCCTACAGTCAGTCTCCCAGCTAACAATATAATTAGCTGAGAAAGGTCCCTTAGAGCTCATGACAGGGAAATATTTTTAAAGTTCTGAAAAACATCTAATGAGAAAAGACAGAATACTGAAGGAAATAGAATTGCTCAAGTTTGTGCATTTGTGGGAGGGAGGAGCTACTCCAGCACTTGTGTATACTCAATAATTTTTCCATAGACAACCTCATTTAGAAAGTGAAAATTTGGAATCACATTAATCTTGAGACCCACTGAATAGTGGATAGTGAACCTATTCTTACTATTATGATAGGTCAGAAAGGATGAAACAAATATAAAAATAGCCTGTGCTTTTCTCTCCAGAGGGAGTAACATCAGTTTTGTGAGGGGTTGAGAGATGGATCAATCACACATTTACTAAATCACTCTTTTGTTTAAAGTGGGGGGAAGAGATAAAGCCTATCCCTGATGACTTCACAGTTATATACTTTGTGTTCATTACTTCTTCACTCAAAGAATGTTGATTGAGCATCTTTTCTGAAGCAGGCATTGTGCTATGTGCTAAGTTACAAAAGTGAACAAATCAAATGGGCCCCTGCCTTCATGGAGTTTGCATTATGAAGACAGACAAAACCCAGAAAAATCAGCATGATGAATTTAGAAGTGAAAAATGTACAGGATAATCAGACAGGATTTTGTGTGATAAGATAGTGAAGTCTGTGGTATGCTATCCAGATCTCCCCTTTCAGACCTGAGGCACTGTTAAAGGAGCAAGAACTAGTGGTGCTGAAGACAGAAGTTCAAGTTGTACTAAATGCATTAGTGAAAAACAGGGCCACCGGAATTGACAGAATATCCATTGAAATGTTTTAGAAAGCCGAAGAAGCACTGGAAGCACTCAATTATCTATGCTAGGACATTGGGAAAACAGGTGAGGCCAATTGTTTGGAAAAGATCCATATTTGTGCCCATTCCAAAAAAAGTGACAAAACAAAATGCTCATACTATAGAACAATAATCATCGATAATGCACACAAGTAAAATTTTAATTAAGATCATCCAACAATGGTTCCAGCAGCACCTTGACAGGATTCTGCCAGAAGATGATGTGGAAAAAGGGATATCACACTGATGTCAGATGGATCTTGGCTGAAAGCAGAAGATGCAAGAAAGATGTTTTTTTTTGTGTTTCATTTTGAAGGCATTCAACAGTGTGAATCATAATAAATTTTGGATAATTGTGGTAGTTTCATACTTTCATGTCAACTTGAAGATATATAAAAGTGTAAGTGTGGTATTCAACCTGTCAATCATGCCACAGCCAGATGGTGCCTTCCTGTGGGCATGGCCTTCTCATAAGGAGTACCCTAGGAACCTCCCTCCTCCACCCCTCCACCCCACCCCTTCTGCCTCTGCCTTCCCCTTCCTGCTGACTGATGCTGGTTGCTGTCAGAGCCCTGGAGATACTGCCACTCTGTCCACAAGACTTTGCACTCACCAGCAAGTGGCATTCCTGCATTATGCATCATAGTATGTGGCTTCATGAGTCTGAAGAGGGTCTTATAGACTAGTATCTGGTTTAGGGACTTGAGCTAGATTGGGCTGGGGTGATTTTTCAATATATAATTACTTCTTATACATATATGAGTGTCGTTGGATTTGTTTCTTTAGTCAATGCAGCCTAATACAATAACCTTGAGAAAGGCTGAGCCCCGGTGGCACAGTGGTTGTGCACGGGACTGCGGCCCACTGGGATGGAGGTTCAATTCCAGCAGTGGAGCTGGGCCTCCTACTCCCACCACCGGAGAGCAGTGATCCCCCCCCCCCAAAAAAAAAAAACCTTGATAAGATTGGGAATCCCAGAACACTTCATTGTGCTCATTCAAAAAAATTTTCTTTCCTCATTCAAAATTTTTACATGGATTAAGAGTCAGTTGTGAACACAGAACAAGGTTATTTCCATGATTACATGGTTTCAAATTTAGGAAAGGTGTATGTCTGGGTGTTATCCATGCTTGGTGATGAAATCAAGGATTATAACCTTGATTATAGCCTTGGGTATGAATTATAGTTCAATGTAAGGGGGATCAAAATCCTCACATCTGGACCAAAAGGTAACATCATGATAAATGGAGGAAATGTTTATGTTGTCAATGATTTTTTCCTAGGATTCACAATCATGGAAACAGCAGTCATGAAATCAAAATATGCATTGTATCAGGTAAATCTTCTACACAAGAGCTCTTGAGGATGAAAGTGAGCCTGCGCCAAGCCATAGTATTCCATATTGCATCATAAGTATGTGAATGTTGGGCTCTGAATAAGGAAGACCATAGAAGAGATGCTTTTGATTTATGGTGCTGGAGAAGAATATTGAAAGTACTCAAACTGCTAAAAGGACAACCAGATTTTTATTGAAAGAAGTAGGACCAGAGTGCTCTTTGGAGGCAAAGATGGCAAGACATCACCTTATCTGCTTTGGAAGTACCATCAGGAGAGACCGGTCCCTGGGGAAGGACATGATGTTTGTTCATGTTGATTGTCAGCAAAGAAGAGGGAGGCTCTCCAGCAGATGGATTGACACAGTGGCTTCATCAAAGGGGGAAGCCCAAGGGGAAATTTTGAGGATGTCGTAGGACTGAGCACATTTCTGTTCTGCTATGCACAAGGTTGCTATGAGTACAAGCTGAGTAGATGGCACTTGATAACAACAACAACAACAACAACAGATGATTCAACACATTGTAGAGAAAAGAAAGTTATACAAGTATGAGCTGACCAATAACTGCAGGACATGAACTGTTGAGATGTACACATTGAACTCCTCAGTGACTGGACACGATTACCCTAAAAATGGGAATTGATGATAGGGCAGGATTTCCAATAACATTCATTCACACAGGCAGAACCACTCCTATCAGAATAATAGTCCATGAAACTCAGGATTGATGAACCTATAGGGAAAGGGAGTAAAATAAAGGGTTTGGGGCAGGACAGTGGTGATGGTGGTGGTGAAAGGGAGCAGATATTAAGGACTTCAGAAAGGAAGACAATGCTTGGAAACTGATTGTGGCAGCAATTGTACACTACTGCTGTATGTGACTTAAAGAATAACAACAAAAAAGCAAAGAGAAACAAGAAAGCGAAAGAGCTGCGTGGGATAAAATCTAGAGCAGCAGTTTTGAGCGTGTGGGTCGTGACCTCTTTGGATGTTGAATTACACTTTCACAGGGGTCACTCGATGTATAACAGTATCAAAATGACAGTTATGACGTAGCATTGAAAATAATTTTATGATTGGGGAGTCACCACCACATGAGCAACTGTATTAAAGGGTCACATAATTAGGAAGGTTGAGAACCACTGAGAACAATCTATGACTTCTAGGGATTCCAGAAGAGGAAGTAACAAAAAAAATACAGAGAGAATAGTCCAGAAACTCTTGGCACAACATTTTCCTCATTTAAAAAGAAGGATGAAAAGATAACTATCAGGAATCGGTGAGAAACCTCAATCAGGATGGGCCCCAGAAGAAAAGCATCATGATATATTGGAGTCATACTTTGCAAGGTGAAATAATTCTGAGAGTATCTTGAGACAAAGAGAATACTAATGCGTAGTAGGGCAGCAATTAGAAGAACCTTTCAGTAGAAACCATGCAGGCAAGAAGGCATTAGAGTGATGTTTCCTTAAAGGAAAATGACAACAGCAAAGCCACATATATCAATAAGCTCACTAAACATACTCAAAATATAATAAAACAAGACCCAGCCATTTGCTGCTTACAAGAAGCAGACACAAAACGAGAGACTACAACGGAAAGACTGGGTAAAAGCAGATCAAGGAAATGGCGATCCCTCATATATAATATCTATGACAAGACTTCTTTCTTCTTTCCTGCAGGGCCTCTGTGGACAGGCCTGAGCTTATCTTGGTGGGCTGTAAGCATCATTTTATTGTTTTCTATCCAGAAATTCAAAGTATCCTTTTTCTGTATATCCCACTGGGTCTGTGTAATCTTCAGTTTTTGTCTTTTGTTCCTCTTGATTTTTATGCCTGGCTGGTGATGGCTGTTTGAAACACATAGAGGCTGAGCTTTGGGGTTGTGTGGGGGGCAGGAATTGGCTTGGCTGTCTTGTTACTTGATGGGTTATAAGAGGGTGTGTTTTAGGGAGGTGGAGGAAGTAAGGTCTTGAGGTAATGACTTTATGAGTCAAACCTGAGTTTAGTTCGCAATTAAAGTATTAAGAAAATACCATTTCCTCTTGGTAAGTAAAAAAGGAAGAGAGATAAAGATTACATTAGCAAGGGACAATCTCAATTTTAATAATTTTATATATAGATTGCAGTGCCTGGAAGTTAATTAGGCCTCGTAGTTTTAAAATTCCCTCTATCTTCTTTTTCCTGACTAATTAGCTTGAAAATTGGTTCTAAAAAAACCAGAATCATCCTCCATACTGGCAATGTGATGGTAGTAATGAAGTTGTTAGGACAAAGGCCCCTTTGAAACACTTTTGCTGTAAAGGCCTTTTAGAAGTCAGTGTGGCTGGTTTTCAGAACGACGGACAGCTCTCCGTCCACAATGGCTTTCCATGTAGCCAAGGAGGAGGCTGCAAGAAAATGAGGCCCAGAAACTCCTGGCGACTTGGCTACTACCAACACTAACCTTATTTAATTATGCAATGATCAGCAACCTTTACATTTTAATTAAGGGCTCACTGTAATAAAGACATTCTGTTTCAACTCAGGACAGTCTTCTTCCTCCTCTTGCTGCTCCAGAAGGGTCTTCATCACTAATTGGCTATTTGATAGCGGGATCTTGACAGTACAATGAGGTAGTGATCCTTTCCTTCGCTTCTATTGCGTTCTCTTGCCTCTTTGGCTTCCTCCGTTTTGATTTGCTTAATTAGTGCTAATAATTTAAGAGCTGCATAGTGCTCTTTTGATCCTGCTGTCAATGGCAGAGAGAGTGAGTTATCCATTAGAAGATATTAAATATAGCTAATAGGAGGTGACATACAGTTAGCGCTAGCTTGCACTGTTTCAGCCAGGAACCTCCTCCCCCCATCATCTGATTCAGTTTACTCCTACAGAAAAGTCATGCTGGACAGAAGCAGCTTAGAGCTCTGTGTCTTAATAACTATTTGAGGCCCCCTTTATCGTAGGCTGGCACTGAAAACCACATGATTTATTCCACATTTCACGATTTTAATGATTAATTCATGAATGTATCTGCAAGAATGCCAAGGTCTTCAAAATAATGGAAGTCTTTTTTCTCTCTCTCTAAAGTTGTTTGTTTTCATTTCAAATCAAAGCATTCTGTCTTGAGCATTCATTTCTCTCCCCCTTCACTTCCTTCACCTTGAAAGGGGAGAGAGGGTGGAGTTCATTTCATGGGGGTCTTGATAACATTTTGACAATAGAACTCATTTGCATTTATCAAAATAAACAGAAAAGCCTTCTATCTTCTCCCTGTTTATCTGACACAGACTGGTCTTTCACCTCCAATAGGCATCATTAAACTCGAGGTTAGGTATAGTGATTCTGCCAGTGTATTTTCAAACCTTCTGAAACTGCTAAAATGTAAATGGGTGTTAAAATGCAAAGTCTGTTTATCTGACTCTTTGTGTATTCTTCTTAATATTAAATACAGACACAAGACACAAAGACTATGTTCTACCCTTACTTTCTTCCTCCAAATAGTGGTATATTTTTTTTGCCCATTTTACCAAACAAAATAACTTGAAAACACTCTATGTCATGATATAACTTCCCTACCACCATTGATGAATGTATAGGTTGTTTCTTTTATCATCATTATATTCTTGAAACAGGATAAAAAAATTGAGGTTCAACTAGATATCGACACCTTTGTATATGTGACCATTTGAGGTCAACAGGACGGCGTGTGTCCAAATACAATGCCCAGAAGGTTTAGGGAAGAAAGAGAAATGGAAACATGAAATAGGGAAGGAGGAGAATAAATAATATTGTTATGTGGCGATTGCAATCAATGACCTAAAATGTGTGTGAAATTTTTAATGAAAAAAACATATGCTTTGTAAATCTTCACTTACTTTACAATAAAAATGTTAAGATAGGAATTCTTTGATTTTCTTTGTTTATAATGAGATACAAAGAAAGGAGTGTGCAGGTGATTTTCTTTTAGTCTCATGCTGAGCACTCATTCTCTCTACTTCTTCTGACAAAAACCCGAGACTGTTTCATAGATAGACAAGTGACTAAAGGCACAGTGGTTGGTTCAGAAAAGACCATTGAAGTTCACATAAAAAAGAGGCTGGGGGCTGAGCCCCAGTGGCGTAGTGGTTGTGTGTGGGACTGCGGCCCACTGGGATGGAGGTTCAATTCCAGCAGTGGGGCTGAGCTTCCTACTCCCACCACTAGAGAGCAGTGCTCCCCCCCCCTCCCCGCAAAAAACAAAAACAAAAACAAACAAACAAAAAAAGAGGCTGACCTGAGATTTCTCTCAGAGTTTCTGGAAGAGAGGCTCCAGCTTTCTAGTGGATAAGTGAGACCAATAAGCGTACAAGGCACTGAGCAGAGGAAGGCAAGGCCTGAGGAAAGGGAGGCCTGCACTGAAGAGTGAGGGCTAAAGAACTGCCGAGGGAGGAGTTGACAGAAATTATTTCAGAGACGAAATTCTTTTCTGCATCCTCATTATTGAAGCAGATTCTCACACCTCACTCCTGTGGAGCCACTGGGTGGATTCAATCTGCCAACTTCTGGATAGCGGCCGAGCCTTTACTGTTGAACTGCAAGGGCTCCTTTAATCCACAGCTATAGGGGTTAGGATTTACAAAGCATATGTTTGGAGCACACAATTCCATCTATTACAGAAAATAAAGTGACCGGAGCCACGTGCCAGGCTCTTCTGACTGATGTTGGCCAGATCTCCTCTCCTCGCAAGCCCTAGCCTTCCTAGCTGTAAAATAAAGGCCTCGTATGGTGCTAAGAACCTCTTTCACTTGGAGGTCGAGTTCTGTGCTGTCTTACTCAGGAAGGATGTTGTGGCAGTCACCTAATCTGGTGTCGATTTGAGACTTAGGCATGTAGGAGTTGAGGCTAACCTGTCAATCTGGAGACAGCCAATGAGACCTCTTGTGTGGACATGACTTTTCCCCCGAGAGTTCCGGGGAATCTGGCACTTCCTTCTTGGAGGCAGCAGACACTCTCTCGTTCACTTGGAGACTTTCTGCTTACAATGATTGCGGTCTGAGAGATTTGACTGACAAGGCTGGCTCCCGGGGAGACGTGCCTGAGGAGAAAACACATGGGCCTCCCCTGATGCAGCAAGAAACTTGAACCTAGTGAAGTCATGTGGAGACCCCTGCCAGCACTGAGATGCTTACAACACCACTGGATCCAAAGATTTCCTATCCCCTGGCTTGTGCTCATTCTGTATTTGGTGTCATTACATGTGTTTTGTGAGTCTGAAGAAGACTTTATACATTGCTGTCAGACATATGGGCTAATATCAGACTTACGGACTTGGTCTGGTCTGGACTGGGATGTTTTCTCCATGTATAATTACCCTTTATATAAAAGTCTCATATACATATACGTGTTTATGAATTTGCTTCTCTAGTCTACCCAGACTAACACAGATATAGAAAAATAACCGAGATTATGATGGATTGAAAAATAATTAGCTTTTATGCATTACATATAACATATAACTTTCTATTCACAAATACTTGTTACATAGTGTCACTGCTGTCTCCTTATCAGACACTGTTGTAATATTTGTAATTTGTAGCTGCAATTTCCATTTTACAGCAATATCTGATTTACTCAGAACTGTTTTCAGGGTGTCACTTATAAAGAACACACCTGCCAGGAGCTTGCTATTTCATGATGACTTTCCAGCAAAGTCAGAGGAAGCAGCCTGATTTGTAAACAAATAAACAAAATTTCAATATTGAAGCCTCCTTTCTACTTTGAGGAAGGGTGTTATTGTCTCCAAGGGATGCAATTCTTCTCAAATCAGACACAAAACCAGACTTCTGGAAAAGTGTGTCAAGATTATCAAAATATTTTAGACAGATGCTCTCAAACTCTCTTCAGAAGACTTTGTGTGCACCAAGTGAGGGTGCTATTATTGGTGCTTTTGCAAAAAATCACCTGAGATCGATTCACTCAATGACCAGGTAACAGTGTGTGCGCTCCAGGGCCAGCACAATAGCAATCATACTGATTGATTATTTTAATAAAAATTAAGATGAAGGGGCTGAGCCCGAGTAGTGTAGTGGTTGAGTGAGGGACTGTGGCCCACTGGCTTCGTGATTCAAATCCAGCAGCAGCTCTCCAGGAACAAGGCTGGACCTCCTACTCCCACCAGAGGGCAGTGATGCCCCCTCCCCTAAATTAAGATGACTAGTTAAGGTGTAGGAACATAAAAAAGAGTCTAGGGGGGGAAAATCTAAATTTAGTGACATTTTCTTATTGTTTATTAGAATCTTTCTCTTTAATTTTGGGAGGAATTTAGTGATATTTGAATCAGACCCAAGAAGACACAAGATTGGGGCAGACTTGGTCTTCTTGAAAGTCTCTGAAACCCTGTCAGTGAGCCTTCAAACATCATTGCTCTTGGAGTTAGGTCACTCTCTCTTCATCCAGTGTGTGGAACAGGGACACTAGACAGCCTCGCAGAAAGCCTGACTGGTGCCAATGAACCATGGAAACATGCACTAACATCTCTAGGTGTGTGCCTTGAAGGTCTCTTTGACATAGGGCTCCTCATGACAGCCGAAACCACATTGTCAAGGGAAGGGGAGGGGATTTTTGACCATTGAATGGCTGTTATGCAAAGTTATAGGAGGCTCCTTCAGACAGACAGACATTTCTATCAGAGGGATGAGAGGTACTGATGGCAAAATGAACTCAGGAAAGGGGCAAGGGATCGTATGTCTGGAAGAGGACAAGTGCATGTCTATGTTCTAAAAGAAACAACTTCCAAATGAGCAAAAATGACAAACAATAGTTTTAGGGGCCCTAAGGATATGCACCTAATAAGCCACATTGACATGAGTTTCTGAAAACATCTTGAAGACCTAGGTCAAGTGCCATAGAACAATGGGACATTGAATTCTGGATCTCCAATGCACACCAACCACTCCAAAGACCATACCAGAGTGATCTGACGTGGAAAGTCTCTTAGGTGAGCTACCTCAAAGACACCTATAGCTTGAGGACTTAAGACTGAAGGAGCAGTCTGTTGGTACACTCTGATATCAATGAACAAAAACGGAACAAACCACTTCTAACCAAAATATAGAACATTTTGGAAACCAGATCAGGTCCAGTCTGCGTCACAGGGTGAAACTACTGACAAAATTGTAACTGTTCAGCTCAGATTTATGTCTTTGCTATGCTATACTCTTCTCTCCCAAGCACATTGTTTAATGACCACTTACTTTTCTCCCATTCTCAATTTTAGATAGGGAGTTTATTTCCTATATAGGTACACAAAAGAATCTTGGCTTCCCACTGCCATCCATCACCTTCTGTACATTGGAGCCTCACAATTTAGGCTCGGCTACTGAAACCTCCTTTGACACCACATTATTGGGCTCCTTCGGTGACCAATGATGTTGTGCTTTTTCCATGTGGATTAAGTTGACTTTTTACATAGATGGCTACCTAGCTCTAATGAAAGAAACACAGAAAATATAGATTCTGCATCCAAATATGGGGAAGAAATTAGAGGCACTTGGCTCTCAGAATTGTGTATAGGGTCTTAAAGGCTTGTTTCCGTTCAAGCAGTCATCTAAGGGAGGTATCAAGTCCACAGGGAAGAAGGACACCAACATTCATCACCTAAATATTGTAAATTATATAATCCAAAAACCAAAGGGGGGAATAACATCAGAGCTGAACTGCCATATTCTGGTTTGCAAAAGGTTATGAATGACAGTGGAGATCGACATAGGAAATAGCCTTTGGTGATTTTCCTCTAGACATAACTGAGGTATCAAAACAAACTGGTTACCAAGCAGAATATTGGAGAGATGACAACAGTAGATTAAAATGACAAATGGGACTTAAACAGTTAAAACCTTGTCATTTGATCTCCCTCTGATACACTTTGGGCCTGATGCCCATTTTCAATATTTTTTTTCTTTCTTATATCGGAGTTTATCTCTCATGTATTTTGTTATGGGGGTATAATGAATGTTTGTTATGCATTTTTCTATTTCTAGTATATGAAACCCAGGATTGATGAACCTATAAAGACAAGTAGAATATTGGTTCCTGCAGAGTACAGTGGAGAAGGGGGTGTAAAGAGGAACTGAGATTAAGGAGTTCAAGAAGAAAAATGTTTGAAAATGATGTTGAGAAAGACCTCTGGTTCACTCTCTGGTGTCCTTGGGAATCCATCCATGTGGACTTCCAGGGGGGCTGGGATTCTGAGAAGAAAAGGAACTTCTCTACTTTATTCCTGGGGCTTCTAATATGCAGAGCACCTCATCCATTTCCAGGTATCCAGAGTGAGATACAGCTAGTGGAGTGTGGGTGCAATCTGAGAAAGCCTGTGGTGTCTCTGAGACTCTCCTGCGTAGCCTCTGGATTCACCTTCAGTGACTATTACATGAACTGGGTCCACCAGACTCCAGGAAAGGACCTGCAGTGGGTGGCAGGCATAAACTAT
>PVJH01035296.1:0-19783 GCA_004026705.1 Nesogale talazaci
TTTTTTTTGCCCGGAGGAGAAGCAACTTCCTCTGTGTTGCCTGACAACTCTCACAGGGCGGACAGAGAAGGAAGACTGGCTTCCTTTAATTACAGGACGGGGCCTGGAAACAGAGATCTGCAGCAGAGATCTAAAATGGTCCGAATAATTAAAGTTTTCTCTCTGCGCCTCTTCGTCTTGTGCAATGGGCACTGTTTGAAGTCCTGACTAAGCCACCGCCCTGGACCCTTTCATTTTAACTGCTTGACCTTAAGTCTGCCGGCTGTCTTGGTCATCAGCTTTTATTTATTTATTTATTTATTTATTTATTTATTTATTTATTTATTTATTTATTTTTCTTAAGATACTTTCTATAAAAAGATGAGCACACAGGGCCCTGGAGGTAGCCGAGCGAGCTCAGGTGAGCCCCGGATACCTGATTCCAGGCGCCCCAGGAGGAACTCGACTCAGCTCCTACTCATTCCCTGTGGGAGCCTAGTGCCCCCGTGGTTCTCGGGGGGTGGTGGGGGTGGTGGTGGTGAGGGAGATGGCATCAAAGGGACCACCCAAACAGGGGTCACAGTCCAGGAGACTGGGGGTGAGGACCAGCTGGCCTGCCTACAGGAGCGGCTGCCTCCGTTTCTCTCTGGAGACGCTGTCCGGGAGGCCCTGCAGCTTCCGGCCTGCTGTGTCTGTCGATGCTGAGCCTGTCGCTGTGTTCGTTCCCACAGGCACAAAGAGCCCAAGAAGCTGCCCGGCGCCCACCCCTTCCAGGCCAGCGAGCTGGTGGTCACCTACTTCTTCTGCGGGGAGGAGATCCCGTATAGAAGGATGCTGAAGGCGCAGAGCTTGACCCTGGGCCACTTCAAAGAGCAGCTGAGCAAAAAGGGCAGTTACAGGTAAGCGGCCCCTGGCTGCCCAGGGTGGGTGTGGGTGGGGGCAGCTCCCTGGATCAGACCATACTGGAGAAGGGGAAGGATGGTGGTGGGGGGAGCAGGGAGGGAGGACGTCAGGGCACCTACAGGTAAGATCCTCTGGCTGCCCTCTCTTCTCCGGAGTGCACAGGCAGGCTCGGGACCAGGGGCAGCAGGGGCCCAGTGGGAGGAGGGGGATACCGCTCTTTTCCTCCAGGTAACCCCAACTCTGAGGAAAAGAAACCAGTCTGCTCTATTAGAAGGCTAGCTGGGCCGAGGCCATACGTGGGTTGTTTGTGGGAGGTCTACCTGGTGGCGCTCGGTGGTAGGCTTTGAGCGGCCATCCACAGGTCCATGGTTGGGCCCCACCGGCGGGAGAGACGTGAGAGAAGTGAGGGAACGAGGCTGTGTGGCCAGTGCACGGATGCTGGCGCTTGGGCAGGTAAAAGAGAGAGGGGCCTGTGAGAGAGGAGCAGGCCAGGCAGACTGACTAGGAAGAAGGAGCCAGAAGCCCTGCTCTCCCGGCTTAGCACCACCCTGCCGGGCAGACTGGCAAGACAGACCGTTCCCAGGACGTGGCAGCACTTCCTCACCCAGCCTTTCGGACTCGGCCCTGTTGGCTGTGGGTTCTTTGAGAGGCCCCCACCCCCTCCCACCCCAACCAAGGTGGGGCAGCAGCACTAGGGGAGGAGCCAGTGGAGTAAGGCTTGCCCAAGCCCCTGTCCTTCCTCCCTGCGGTGGCGGCTGTAGAGTGCAGACACCCGCCCTGGTTTGCAGAACCAGGAAGACCAAGTCGCATGGGGCCCAGCCCTGGCCAGTCGTCCTCCCTGTCCCTTGGGGACAGGTGATGCCGCCACCTCAGTCCTTCCATTGCCCACCTGCCCCCTTCTCAGGGACCTCTACAAAACCCTTGGGGAAAAGACCCTGGATTCTGCCCCCAGTGTTATCTCGACTGCAGACTTGGGACTCTGTGGAGCCAGTCGGGTCTTCCCCCTCCCCCAAGAAAACCAAGCCCACCCCCACCCAGCTGTTAGTGAGATGGTCCGACCCTCGTGTCACGGTAGAACTGCCCCATCCGGGTGTTTGATTGTCGTGATGGAAAAGCAGATCGCATGCAACTGCCCAGTGGGTACACGAGGTTGGTGGTAGATGGATGGCAGCTGGTGGAGCGCTCTAGGGACTTTCATAGGTGCCCAGGGCATGCAGTCCAAGGTGGCACTCCCGCCCTGGCTCCTGCCCATATAGGATGGCACCCGAGATGGAGGCTGCTGGGTTCCTGACTGGCCTAGCCCGGCCTGTACAGAACCACAGCTCATACTCCCAGGGCTGCCTCCAGGGCAGGGCGTGGTGCAGAGCAGCCTTCCTGGCTGATTCCATCTCTAGATCTGTTTGGGCCCAAAGCAGGGACTGGTGGAGGGAGGGAGGGCCTGAGATCCTGGGCTGGGGGCTGGCCCTGCCCCTGGCTGCCCCTGGGCAGCGAGGCCCAGGCTGTCTGCTGCTTTGTTTTGAAGGGAGAGATCCGGTGGTACACACCATTCTAGTGGGCCCTCAGGGTTCCCGTCCACACTCAGCATAGCCTCCTGGACTTTGAGTGGGGCCATAGGGGAGAAGGAGAAACGGGGGGGAGGGGAGGACCTGAGAAGGGCTGCAGGGAAGAAGGCCTGAGGGATTCTGGGCCACTTCTGATTCCACTCCACCCCCTGCCCAGATTCTTCTCTGATTGGCTCAGCTCATGACCAGGGCACCCGCGCCCCCCTCCTTCCCCCCCAGCCCCTTATCTCTGCTCCATCTCAGAAGCTGCATCCTGGTGCTAGGCTTGTTCTCTAAACAACGGGTGGTACTCAAACTCCCCCCCGCCCCCAATGTACCAGCCCATCTCTGGTGGAGCTGGAGGTGCCCGGGGACTGAGTTGGGGAAAGGCATCATGGGAGGGGGCCAGCAGCAAGCCTTCCCTCCAGCCCTGCCAGCCGCTCTGGGTGCCAGAGTTCGGAATCTGCCGCAGGAAGCACTCTGCGTGGGAAGCGCATTGCCTCGGGAAGTGTGTGGCCGTTGGCAAAGCCAGTTTCTGGGAGAAAACCAGGGCAGGGCCGGGGACTGAGGTCCTGGGGATGCGGCCACTCCCCTCTCCAGAAAGGAGGTTGCAATTATGCGAAAGGTCATTGTCTGTCTGCTCCAAGTTGCTGCAAAAGACCACGTGGATGAAGCCCCCCCCCCCCCCAGGGGGCTGGAGTTGAGGCTCCGGGACGTGGTGGTGGGTGGGGTTGGACTTGGAGCCTCTCATTAGGAAGCTGGCTGGCGGTGGTAGTGATGGTGGTGGTGGCGGCCCTGTCCCAGGCTTCCTGATCCACAGGACCACTCCCCACGTTTTCCCTGTGTGGCGTGTGCCCCTCCTGCCTCCCCAGATATGAAGCGCTCTCACCAAGGCCCCCCGGAACTGCGATGTTCCACTGGGGTGCTTTCCGCCCCGCCAGGAATGCTGGAAGCAAAGTACCTCAACTAAGCCCAGCTGTTTCCCTTTATGCAGCCTTATCTCCTTCGAAAGTATTTGCTTCACTTTCATAAGCAGGGGGAAATCGCCCTCACCAAAGGGACTTGATCGTGTGTGTGTGTGTGTGTGTGTGTGTTTTCCTCTTTAAGAGCAAAGACAAAAAACAAAACCAAAATATCTAACCCGGAGACACTCTTAAATTAAAAAAAAAAATTAACGTGGCTCTTGTCCTGAGGGTGGACCCCTTTGGGTGGACCTGGCAGCTCACAGGAGTGCCTTTCACCCACCCGAGGGTCTCCCGGGTTGGGTCCTAGGAACAGGCCGAGCATCTGGTGTCCTGGGGGGTGGGAAGGCAGGGCGGGCGGTGGGAGTGGGCCTGCCCCAGAGGACAGCGATGTCTCTGGGTGGCTGGTCATTTGTGCCTGTACAATGAGAAGCTGTAGACCAGAGGGCGCTGGGGTGGAATTGCAGGAACCTCTCATCAAGGGGCATAATGGAAGGCCCTTCAGGCCTTGACCTTGGAGGGATACAGGGAGATGAAGGGGGGTGCATGGGGCTGTCTGCTGGACCCTGGGCAGCAGGCCTGGGCTGGCCTGGCCCTGAAGTTGCTGCCAGAGGAGGCTGCCTGGCCCCTGGCCACACCGGAGACATCAGCAGGCGTCGACTGTGGGGTGGGGCAGATAAGAGCTGTCCACTTACAGCCTGATCCACAAGCACACAGCTGGCTGAGCCCCTCCTCTGTGGTCCCTGCAATGCTTCTTTCACGCTGGCAGCCACACAAGTGGATGGACACATCCCTGGTCCTCCCTGGCCCCGCCCTCCTGCTGCTGCAGCTGCTGGTGGGAGTCCCCGAGTGACAGTCGACCTGCCCTTTAGGCTTTCTGGGTGGAGTCTTTACAGAAGCAGACCACCAGGTCTTTCTGCTTCCAAGGACTCTGATCGCAGCCGAGTGCTTAACCATTGCGCCACTACAGCAGGGCGCCCGTTCTACTCCGGCAAACACGGAAAGAGACAGCTGTACCCCACAGTGCAGGGGCGGGGATGGGGTCCAGGGTTGCCCCTGTGCCATCTCATCAAACCAGGGCGATGGCTGTGATTCGTGGGCCGGCTGTCCTCCAGGGTGGCTTGCCTCTCTGCTACACAGAGTGTGCCGCTTCACCCAGAACCCTCTCTTTCCAGGTATTACTTCAAAAAAGCCAGCGACGAGTTTGCCTGCGGGGCGGTGTTTGAGGAGATCTGGGAGGACGACGCGGTGCTCCCCATGTACGAAGGGAGGATTCTGGGCAAGGTGGAGAGGGTCGACTAAGCCCGTGGGGCCACCGGGAAGAACCAGGGCCCACAGCACCGCCCTGGACCAACCCGGGCCACGGCGACAAACAACACACTTTGAAGGAAACGTAAACCAATGAAGAACCATTTTGGGGGAAGAGTGGCCGCTAGGCCTTTGGGAGAGGTGTGTGCGTGTGCGTGTGCGTATGTATGCGTGTGTGAGATATTACCATTATTCACGAGCTGGGTACTGAGATAAGAAACGCCTGAACTATTTATTTAGAACATGACCACTCTTGGCTATTGAAGACACGGACTGTATTTGAGAACCGGCCATACATAATATATGACTCCCTAGGGGTCTGAAGTCCATAAACTAAGAGAAAACTGTGTATAGCTTCCCTGAACAGGAATCCTTACTGATATTTATTGAACAATTGACTCCCCACCCCCAACCCCCAGTTTATGGATATGCTGCTTAAAACACGGGAGGGTGGGGCGTGGGGGAGGAAGTCGGAGTCGATTCTTTCTAAACGGAGGACTTGAGCTAGGCGCACGCACCTGTAATGTTTCTGTTCCAGGAGGAACAATGCTTTGCCCTGCGTTTTCTCCAAGTGAACCAATGCCATGGAGCCGATGCAGACGCATGGCGACCCTGCAAGGACAGAGTCAGAACTGTCCCGGTGGGTTTCCGAGGCGCTAAGTCTACGGGAGCAGGGAGCCTCCTTTTTGACCCAAGGAGGGACTAGTGGGTTTGCCCTGCCAGCCTGGCGTGAGCAGCCCGTCCCAAAGCCCACTCGACACCAAGTGAAGCTAGACTTAAGAGATGGTGCCCTACCGTTTTACACACAGAAATCGGTGCATATTAACTTTCCGTGCTGCTCTGTTTTCATCTTCGAGGTCTGGAGGGTTGACTGGGCGGCAGCAGCAGTATGAAGTTGCATTTGATGAGATAGCCCCTCATTGACGGGGCGGCTGGGGCTGGTGTGTGGGTGACTCCCTGTTGGCCCCCCTCGTGTCGCTCTGGGACTGGGGCTCCCCATCCAAGCTCCAGGGGCCCCAGCACGGTCATCGGGGTGCGGTTCGCCTTGCGTTTTTAGTGAAATGCCAGTTCCTTTGTCTCCTGATTACTGGGGGTAGGGTCATTCATCTTCGAACCACCGCCCTTTAGGAAACCAGCCCCCTCCCCGGCGAGGAATCCAGCAGTTGAGAAGACCTGGCAGCACCCTGTCTCCCCCCTACCCCAAACAACCCTCGTTTCAACATTGGGGTTTTTGTGTTAAGTGAAGCTGTACTTCTGTTTGCCACTGCTACCTTGTACTATTCGTCTGTATATATCGTACGGCAAAGGAGTATGAATCCACTATCTCTAGTGCTTGATCCACATCAGTACAGTACCTGTACCTGCACGGTGGCCCATGCCGTGAGTCGCCCTATATTGAGGGCTCCAACCTCCCTTGTTTTTTGAAAGGGGCTTATGTACAAATATATTTTATGCCTTTTTATTACAAGTCTTGTACTCGATGACTTTTGCCATGGCATCTTGTTCTACTTATTCTGTAAATTATGCATTATAAAGAGATCATTTAAGGAAAAAAAATCACTTGGTACAATAATTATTGTAATTAAGAGATGTAGCCTTTATTAAAATTTTATATTTTTCAACAAAAAAACAAAAACAAAAAGAAAAACCAACAACAACCACTTGCCTGGTCTCTGAATGCCCCGGGGGTAGGAGCAGGAGGCCAGGGTGGCCTGGGGTATGCGTGGGAAGCCCGGGGTCTTGGTTGCCCATCCCGTGTGAGTCCTACCTGCTCCTGCCCTGCCCTACGCCGCCCTGGAAGGATGCCTTCAAAGTCGCCGGGCTGCCGATGGAGAAGCCTCGTGGTGGCAGCTCTTTGCAGTCCTCTTCCCTCTCCTACCTTCAGCTTCTCTCTCCCAGGAGAGGTCTCCGGGGCGGCCACCAGGTGCCAAGGGGTTGAAGTGGGCCCTCCCGGGAGTACTCAGGTAAATCAGTGGGCATCTCTGAGGTGAAAGCAGGGGTGTGGGTGTGGAACGCCCTGGCAGCCCCCTGTTGGGGTATCTTCTTGTTCTAGACTACACCAGTCCCCCCATCTGATCATCAGCAAGGGTTCAGGCTGGCCAGGTGGTCTAGGAAGTGAAGGCCTGCAGTATAAGACTCTTGATGGACAGGTGTGCTTCAAGGGCCCTGGAAGCCCGGGGTTGGGGGTTACATAGAGTCTTGCTTGCCTAACAAGCGCCAGGTGTGCCCCCCACCTCCCACCCCAGCCAGAGGGCTGGGAGTAGTGGGCTGCATTTCAGATGTGGGTGGGGGTGGCTAGGTTTCCTCAAGTCCATTCTGACTTGGCCGCCCGAGGTATAGCAGGATGTAACACCGCCCGCCCAGGGCTGGGCCGTCCCTGGCCATCCCTGTGTGAGAGCCAGTCTGCTCTAAGACCCCGGGATGAGTGAGTGCTCTTACAGCCAGGGGGCCCTCAAGCTTACTCTCAGCCCACCGGGTTTTTAGAAACTCAAGTTTTAGATTTCAGATGCGTTGCATGGGGCTGTCTGCTGGCACAGTGGCCCCCGCGCTGATGGTAGGCCAAAACCATGCTCCTGACCTATGGCTCGGAGGCCTGGCAGTGGAAGAAGCCAGCTGGGCCTAGAGGAGCTCCCCTCTTCTTGACCTTGGGCCTGGTGGGGCTGGCCGTTGTCCTTTTCCTTCCTGGCTGGAAGGGGCTCACGGCAGGGGCAGCTCACGACCCCTAGCAGAATTTTAAGTTATTCCTTCCAAGCCACAGCTTGCTTTCTGACTCTACAGAGGGGCAGGGGTGATAGGTGGGGTTTCTCATTTATCCAGTGAGGCTGGCAAGGCGGGTGTGGCAGCAATGGTGGGCTCAGAGCCACCCCCACTGTACCCAGGGGGTCCAGCCCACTGCTCTACATTCATTAAGAATCATTAAGGATTCTTAACCCGGTAGGAGGCTCCAACTGCAAGTCCCTGGAAGTGTTTGCAGAATCACCTGGCTGCCTTCTGATGCGAGGCTAGATTGTTTTCACTTCAAAAAGCAAATTTTTATTGGCTCACAATCCGTATCTCGTACAATTCAATATTCAATCGTAACGTGACAAGCTAGACAACCATGACTGCTGTCCGTTTTAGAATGCTCTTTCTTACCCTCATTATTAGCGCCTCAGCACCACCCCCGCCACCCAGCCTCCCCTGCCAGCCCCCTGCGAAACCATTAGTCCCGTTACTGCCTGTAGACTCATCCATCCTGGATGTCATGGACCAGACCACGTACGAAGACAAAGCACAACCAAACTGAACAGTGCCAAAACAGACACCCCTCTGGAAAAGAAGGCCGGCAATGTTCAGAACCAGAGCAACTTTGAAGAGGGAGATCAGATGATGCAGTTCAGTTTGAACCAACTGTAGCTGCCATGAAAGACTTTTCCAATGCACGCACTCTCAGCTAGTCACATCCCTGGTCTGTGGTCGGGGGCATGCCTTAGGACAGTATGCCTTTCAGAAGGCCACGACTTTGGGCGTTGGGGTCCTGTGTCCCAGCCTCCTGAGGATTCGATGCACCCCGCTTTCTAAGCTTCACCTTCAGAGTAGTCTCCCCGGGTTCTCGGCTTCATGTCCGATGCTTTCCGTGAGCGCTGCCCTCCTTCCGCAGGTGAATCGTGAGCCAGATCACTGGACTGCCTTAGGCAGGCCCAGGTGGGCTTCATGATGGGGGAGCGCTAACGTCCCTAGAGCGGGGGCTTCCCTTGTGTGAAAACCCCAAACCCAGGATCAGGAGGCCGATGCTGACCCTGTCCAGGGTTGTTAAGACTGTGAAGTTTGATGGGAGCCTCATCTTCCTCGGACCGCCTGGTGGATCAAACTGTTGCCCTTGCCTCTAGGAAAAAACAAAACAGATGACCCAAACTCACTGCCATCGAATGAATGGTGACTCACAGCCACCCTGGAGGACAGAGTGGAACTGCTCCTAGGGGCTCCTGGGGCTATCTTTCCTTATGGGTGAAGATGGCCTCATCTTTCTCCCCATGGAGTGGTTAGTGGAGTCAAGCTGCTGACCTTGGGGTTAGCAGTCCAATGCATACCCCACTGTGCCCCTAGGGCTCCCTTCCACGAGGAGGGTGTGGTCACTGACCACCTTCCGGAGCAGCTGGGTCTGGGACGAGATGATGCGCTCATGCTCTGGCCCGGGCCTCACGCCAGCCAACAGCGATGTCCTCGAAGTGAGGTGAAAACCAACCCCAATGTTGAAATACCTGGCAGGAGTGGGAGACTTTACTGCATGCACTGACTGGTCCTGTAGTGGTGGTGACTTGGTGGAAGAAAAAAAAAAAAAAAGCAAAACAAATCAATGGAAAGCATCTTGGTAAATGTTGGTGATTACCTGAATGAGCCCACCTGCTACAAGGTCTCTGGGCTCCCGGCGATAGACTTCGCACAGGTCCAGGTGCCAGGCAGCTGAGGGGTGGAAGGATTGGGCCAGAGAGAGGGTTAGAGAGCTTTAAGAGCGTTTGGCTACAGTGCAGGGAGAACCTATACCCCTGCCACAGTCACCTAGTGCCCAGTTCATAAAACCTTGTCCTCGACTGAAAAACACTCTTAAAGTTGAACAAGTAGACCTGGAACTATTTATAGACTTTTTAAAAAATCATTTTTGGGGTGGTTGTTTTGTTTCCTTTTCTTGTTTTGTTTTGCTATGTCTTATTTTTGTGCTTATTATTGTCTCTGCATGTCATTCTAGATAAGATAGGCGGGATAAACAATCCAGAGAAGAAAACCATGAGACCAACAGTTCTGGGGAACACGGGAAACGGGAAGGTGGAGGAAAGGAAAGAAGGTGTCAATCAACCCAGGGACATGGGAGCAAGAAGTGATTTATAATTGATGGTAGGAGGATATAGGAGGGTATAGTCCCTCATGGACTGGATCAAGGGCAATGCAGCCGAGAGGAATCACCAAAACCCAAACATAGGCTGAACATGACCGGGGGACAAGAAGAAAGTAAAAGGAAATAGAGAAAAGTTCTAGGAGACAAGGACATTTATAGAGGTCTAAATACAGAATGTACATATGTAAATTTATATAACCAAAGGGAAATAGATCTATGTACATATATGTAAAATGTTAAGGTAGCAGATGGAAATTGGGCTCCTACTCAAGTACTCCCTCAACATAAGAACACTTTGTTCTAATCATCTGGCACTCTGAGATGCTCACCTTCCTGACACGATCACTGAAGACAAAGTGGGTGCATAAGTAAATGTGGTAAAGAAAGCTGATGGTGTCTAGCCATCAAAAGATAAAGGCTTGGGGGTTAAAGGCTTGAAGATGGACAAGCAGCCATCTAGCTGAGAAGCAACAAAGCCCACATGGAAGAAGCACACCAGCCTGGGTGATCATGAGGTGTTGATAGGATCAGGTATCAGGCATCAAAGACTCAGAACAAGAAATCATATCAATGTGAATGAAGGGAATGAAAGTCTATCTGTAGACAATTGGATATCCCCTTACAGAAGGTTCAGAGGGAAGAGATGAGCCAGGCAGGGTGCAGTATAGCACCAATGCAACATACAGCTTTCCTCTAGTTTCTTAATGCTTCCTCTCTCCAGACCACAATTCTACCTTACTGATCTGGCTGGCCCAGAGCATGCACACTGGCACAGATAAGAGCTCACAGCACAGGGAATCAATACAGATGAACCCCTCAGTACCAGTAATGGGAGTAGTGATACCAGGAGGGCATGGGGAAGACGGGGTAGAAAAGGGGAACTGGTCACAAGGATCTACATATTACTCCCTCCCTGGGGGAAAGACGGGCAACAGGAAAGTGGATGAAAGGAGACATCAGTCAGTGTAAGCCATGAGAAAATAATGATAATTTATAAATTATTAAGGGTTCATGGGAGAAAGAGGGTGAAAAATGAGCTGATCCCAAGGGCTCAAGTAGAAAGAAAATTGTTGAAAATGATGATGGCAACATGTGCTGGACACAATGGATGGATGAATGGAGTCTGATAAGAGCTGTACGAGTCCCCAGTAACATGATTTTTAAAAGGAGAAAGAATGGGCTCAGCAAGCAGAACCCTCCCCACCCCTCCCATCTTGTCCTCCGTCTACTCTGACCTTTTGCTTCAAGGAGCCCTGCAGAGCTGAAGCACTTCTACCCTCACCTCCCACCCCCACTGTCTCCACAAGAGAAGGATCTGGCAGTCTCTGTCCGTGAAGGTTCCAGTCCCGAAAACTACAGAGCTGTTCTCTCTGTCCTCCAGGGTCTCCGTAACGCACACCCTTGAGTCACTCACAATGACCCCATGGGAACCGTCCCTGTGAGTTTCCAAGACTAACTTTTTATGGGAGTAGAAAAGCCCTCTTTCTCCCACGATCACCCGGCGGTTTTTGAACTACTGACCTTAGTTGGCGGCCCAACCATAACCATTAGGCCATCAGGACTTCTTATCCTCCAGCGCTGTGTTTTCGTGGGCTAAAGTGCCCTGCTGATCCCTGTCACAGAAACATTGCCTACATGGTTCCCTGGCTCAGACACATCCCTCTCCCTTAGCCTTCATGTCTGGACTTCTACGTTAGAGGTCCCCCCTGACCACCTGATTGATCCCTGGATGTGTTTCCCCCAAGCATCTCCGGCATCGCCATTCCATTGGTTCCTCATTCGTCCATGAGCTAGGAGGTATGGTTTACTTTTCTACCATATGCATTGTCCGAAGAACAAGCAAATCTGGGAAGAAGTGCAGCCAGATAGCTCCTTAGAATGGAACATGCTGGGGCTGAGCCCCAGTGGCGTCAGTGGTTGAGTGCGGAGCTGCAGCCCGCAGGCTTGACAGTTCAAATCCAGCGGCAGCTGGGTAGCGCCCACGACCACCAGAGGCAGTGATGCCCACAAAACGAAACAAAACAAAAGAATGGAAGATGCTAAGCCTGCATCCCAGGTACTTTGAACAAACACGATCAGGAGAGACCAGTCCCTGGACCAGGGCCTCCTGCTCAGATAAGTGGAGGGGCAGTGAAAGCGGCAGTGACATGGATGGACACAGAGGCTGCAACACGGGCCCCAAGGATCAAGCAACAGGCGGGGGTTCTTTCTGTGGATCCTCGGGGTACTGTGACTTGGCACTGATTCGACGGCCCATAGTGTGCATCGCCTGGCACAATGGCTGGCACCTAGTAGGCACGCTGTCGGCATACAAGCAAAAGAAAAAAGCAAAAAATGTCTGAGCCAATCACCACCAACACCTTACAGTCTTCCACAGACATATCTCCCAATGATGCACGTCTGTCTCCCAGCAATGTACCTTCTTGGTTGCTCCACCTCCTTTGGGGGAGGCAGTCTCTGAGACTCCGCGGACTGTCTACATCAGTGGTTCTCAACCTGGGGGTCGTGACCCTTTCACAGGGGCCTACCGATCCTACCATTCACAAAATGACAGTGATGAAGTATCAACGAAAAGAATTTTTTGGTTGGGGGGGGGGGGGGGTCACAACATGAGGAACTGTATGAAAGGGTCGAGACATGAGAAAGGTTGGGGACCACTGGTCAACTCTTCCTTGCCCCAAGTCTAAGTCAGTTCTGCACAGGTCAGGGAGGCTCATTCTGCCATATTTTCTCTGGACAAGAGATGGCCCATCTGCCCCCTGGGAGGTTCCGTGATTTGGGGAAACAGTTCAGTCTTGGCAGGGACCTTCCTTCGTAAACTGGGTCTTGGGTTCACCTCTCCACTCAGGCGCTGGCGGCGCGGTGTCTGTTTCTGCCAGGGTAAGATCACTCGTGATGATCCATTGCATAAATGAGGAGCGTGTCATTGTTGAGCACACGGCAGCCAGGCTGCAGACAGCCAGGCCCCATTAGCCTTCTGCAGGGCAAGGTTTGTCCACAGAGAAGGTTGGGGCGTCGCATCCTCCAGCTGACACCCACTTCTTGGCTGGGATACAAGACGGCCTCAAGGTCTTTTCTGTTCATCAATCTGTCCAAAGAGGGGGGATGACAGAGGAAGGAGGGGCAGCCGTGCCAGGAGGGTCACAGCTGCGGGACAGCTGAGCCCTCTCTCCCCCCCATTAGCGGGCCTGGCTCAGTGGGAGCCACGGCCAGGACTTCAGAGCCAGACTCAGCGTGGAGACACTGAGCCCCCTCCCCGCTAAAGCGGGCTGGATGACTTCAGCCACCTGCTTCCCATTCAACCAACGGTCAATTGCACAGACAGAGCGGTAGCCAGGTCCCCGGGGGGGGCGGTGGGGGGGGGGGCGGAGGGCAGAGAAGCGGTGAGGAAGTGGCCTAAAGGCAAATTGGGTTATGAGAAGTAAAGGTCAATCCAGAGAATGTTTGGCATGAGCAGCCTCAGGAGGTTTTCTTCCCCTTTATCTTTTTTTTTCTTTTTTTACTGACAACAAATAATTTAATGATCTCTCTCTTAAATTAATCTCTCTCTCTCTCCCTTCCCCTCTCCCTATCTATCCATCCACACACAAGAACATACATCAAGGGGTTTCAAAAAGTTCACAGAAATATTCTATTCTTGTTAGAGTGGGTTTTTGCACACACACACATTGAAGCCTCCTCGACAGACTCCTGAAAAGTCTGGGGTTTCCACTCACCAGCCCCTCTGTGGGAGAGAAACGAGGCTCTCTGTTTCTGTAAAAATCTATGGCCTCAGAAACTCACAGCGGCAGTTCTGTCCCATGCAGTCCTTGGGGGTCACTGGACGTCAGAGCAGACGTGATGGCAGTGAGTGCATTGTTCTGTGTGCTTTCAGACTGAACTCTCACAGGCACCCACTAGTCATCCTATCAGATTATGAAGTTGTTGAAGGATATCGATTATTCCACGGACTACCAGAAGAACCAACAAATCTGTCTGGGAAGAAGTACAGGAAGAACGTTTCTTAGACACAAGGATGGCGAGACTGGGTCTCCTGTGCTTTGGACATGTCATCACGAGGGGCTACTCCCTGGAGAAGGATGTCGAGGCTCGTCAAGTAGAAGGCCAATGAAAAAGAGGAAGCTCCTCAATTAGATGGATCGATCGACACAGTAGCTTGACAGCCAGGGGCTCAAACAGAACAATTGTCAGGATGGTGCAGGGTTTGGCACCGTCCATTCTGGGTACACAGGGTCTCTGTGCATTAGAACCAATCCCAAGGACACCTACCAACAAAACTCAAACCGGTCACCTGGAGATACCAATTGGGAATAATCGGATGTCCCCCTTTCCAATAGGACACCTAGTCTTGCTGGATGGCCGTGAGCCATCTCCTGCATTTTTCAAGTCAAATGCTAACTGTGAAGACTTGCTGGTCTCAAGAAGACTTTGTGTCCCTGGTCATTCTCCACACCTGCCTCAATTCCCCGGCTCCGATTTCCTTTTCTGGCAAATTGCACAGCACACCCATTTCTCCTTGGAAGCCGGCGGCCCCAGCCTTGACTCCTGATTCTCTTGTCATGATTACAACCAGTTGTCATGGAGCCTGTGCTGACTGGGTACCTCCATGTGTTCCCGAGTAGACATGTGTCCATAAAGGTGTTCACTCCTGTGACTTTTGGGAAGCAGGTCCCCAGACCTTTGTTCTGAGATGCCTCTGAGTGGACTTGAAGGCCAACAGGAGCTTACCTCTCTGTCTCATCAGGAATTCGATGCTTATGGATTGGGACAGGAGTTGGCTTGGAGCTCCTGCCTGCCTTGGCCTGTGTCTCTTACTGTCAAAAGGTCCTGCTCCTTGATGATGTGCTTGACCTTCAGACCACTCAGCTGTAGGATGCCTGCTTATCTGATGTCCACTGGTTCTTTAGCTACTTGCCTGCTACCTTTGCAGAAAACTAGACGGGGTCTTTCTTTGGAATAGATACAAATATGGTTCCCTTCCAGTCAGCTGGCTAAGTAACTGTCTTCCAAACGATCTGGTCTAGGTGAGTGCATGCTCCTAGCGCTTTACCAGTGTGTCGAAACATCTCGATGGATATTCTGACAGTTCCTGGAGCCTTCAGTACCATTGGCTTATATGCTACCTCTTGAATGTTCAATGTTGACCATTTCTTTTGGATCAGTGACTCTGTGTGTTCTTTCTGTCCTCTTTGGATGCTTTCTGCATCATTCATTATTTTGCCCATAGCCTCTTTCATTAGAGCAACTCAAGACTTGAATTTTTGTTCTGGCATTCTTTCTGTTTAAGATATGTCGAGTGTGTGCTTCCTTTTTTTGTTTTTCTAACTCTAGGACGTTATCTGACACTGTTTCAATGCTACACTGAACATCTCCAGTGGTTAATGTCTCCAGAATGGACAGTCTTCTTTGCAGTCGGTTCTTAGTCTGGAAGCTCTTGGAAGTCTCTTCAGTTTAGATGACCCTGTTGATATTGAAATACCAACGACTTGGCTGGAAGTATCATAGCAACACACAAGCCACTGCAGAATGGCAAACTGACAGAGAAAGATGACTCACAAGAATGCTCCAATTATAGAACTATATCATTAATATCACATTCCAATAAAAAGCTGCTAAAGATCCTTCAACAATGGTTGACAGGGAACTGCCAGGACTTCAGGACAAATTCAGAAGAGAACATGGAAGAAGGGATATCATTGGTGATGTCAGATAGATCTTTGCTGAAAGCAGAGAATACCAGAAAGATGTTTACTTGTCTTTTTTTTAATGCTCTTTATTTTCTTTAACAAATTAAAAAAATAATTGTATCAGGGGATCTTACAGCTTTCATCACAATTCATACATCCATACATTGTGCCTAGCACATTTGTACATATGTTGTCATCATCATTTTCAAAACATTTTCTTTCTACTCGAACCCTTGGGATCAACTCATTTCCCCGTCCTCCATCCTCTCTCATGAACCCTTGATAATTTAGAAATTATTTTTGTCATGTCTTACACAGACTGCTGTCTCCCTTCCCCCATTTTTCTGTTGTCTGTCATCCTGGAAGGGGGTTATATGTAGGTGATTGTGATTGTTTCTCCCTCCCCCCATCTTCCCCTTCCCCTCCTGATATCTTTACTCTCATTATTGATCCTGAGGGTTTATCTGTCCTGGATTCCCTGTGTTGTGAGCTCTTATCTGTGCCAGTGTCCATGCTCTGGTCTAGCTGGACTGGCAAGGTAGGATTGGGGTCATGATAGTGGGTGGGAGGGAGGAAGCATTAGGAACTAGAGGAAAATTGTATGTTGCATTGGTGCATTTACTTGCCTTTTGCTTCCTTGTGGTTTGTTGACTCTGCCAAGGCGTTTGACTGTGTGGATCAAAGCAAGTTATGGATAACCTTGAGAAGAATGAGAATTCCAGAACACTTCCTTGTGCCCGTGGAGGATGTATACATGGCAGTTATGTAAGGGGCAGTTATGAGAACGGAACAGAGGGATGCTGCATGGTTCAAAATCAGGGAAGGTGTGTGTATTCTGAGGGTGGTATGCTGAGCACATCACCAGAGAAGCTGGCTTGTATGAAGAAGAAAGCAGCATCAGGAACGAAGGCTTACTAACAACCTGTCGTAGGAGACGACACAACCTCACTTGCTGAAAGGACACGAGGAGGACCTTGCTGATGGAAACCAAGACTTGCAGCCTTTGGTCTGGATTGCAACTCATTGCAAAGGAAGCCAGTGTCCTCACCACTGGACCAATAGGTAACATCGTCATACAAGGAGAGCCGTTGAAGGTTGGCACGTGTTTCGTCTTGCTTGGATTCCCAGCCAGTGCTCATGGAACCAGCGGTCAGGAGATCGAATGACACACTGCCATGGGCAACTCTGCTGCACAAGGGCCTCTTTAACGTGTTGCAAAGCAAGGGGGTGACTTTGAAGACAAAGGTGCGCTGGACCCAAGTCATGGTGTTTTCAGTTGCCTCACATGTAAGTGAAAGCTGACCATTGGATAAGGCAGACCAAACGAGAACCGAGGCATTTGAAGGCTGGTGCCGGGGAAGCCTATGGGAAGTGCCATGGATGCCAACAGACCCAACACATCTGCCTTGGAAGGAGTACATCTGAGTGCTCCGGAGAGGCAAGGAGGGTGAGACTGTGTTTCACATATTTAGACATGTTCTTTGCAGATGTTGGAGATGAATTGACCCAGTGACTCCAACAGTGGGATCAAAGATAAGAACACTGGTGAGGCACAGGGCTGGGTGGCATTTCCTTCTGTTGTGCAGAAAGTCGCTATCAGTTGAACTGACTCAAGGGCACCTAACTACAACTGCGGTAACAGATGAGGTCTTGTTTCTGCTCCTGGTTGACAATCCCCCTTTCATAACCAACATAGGGTGTCTTCGCAGGCCGTGCCTTCCAGGAGTGTTTGTAAACAATAGTAGTGTTGTTTGTGCTTGCTGTGGTCATCTGTTGTGCTGAGCCTGCCCACCTGGAGACTCTTGTCTTCAAGTAACAGTCCCTTGGGTTTCCTTTGAAACCCAATTGGCTACAAAGATGGGCACATGACCTGGCCAATCAGCATAACCGCCATCTTGACGATAGTGAATGGTTCAGAGATAGACATGGGACTTCATGTAGCTTAATGAGGGTCTGCCTTGGAATTTATGCCAGGAATGCAGAACATGAGATATTCTCTTTCTGCTCAGTATCTAAAATGGTAAGACATAAGCATGGGACTTCTGGAACCATTGTGTAAAGAGAGACTTCCATGATATTGAAACTTACAAAAAGGAAGCCAGGGTCATGAAGGGAAGGGAGAAGGCTGGAGATGAGAATGGAGGGGTGGGAGAAGTGGGGAGAGATTGACTAGATTCAGATGGCATCACTTGAGTCATTAGATTCAACCGCCAGAGAAGTCCAACTGTGTGAGTCAACAAATCCTGGCATTTCTTCTTCTTCTTCTCCTCCTCCTCCTCCTCCTCCTTCTCCACCTCCTCCTCTTCCTCCTAATTTATTGAAGGCAATTGGATTGTTTTATATGCAACCAAAAAGAATTCTGACTATGAATACATCTACCATCCTGGGGGGTGGGATCCTTTCTGGAGGCCAATTTGGATAACAGAGAATCCAAGTCCCAAAGGTTCTGATCTTTGAGTCAAATGTCCCAAGGATGAGCAAGAGGATCAAGAGAAACCTTGAAGGAATGGGACTGGGCATGATGACAAGATGTACTAAGTTCCAGTTACAGAGGGCGCCATGCTTAGATGCCACCAACCAAAGTGGTAGGGTGTGTCTTGGGACCTGTGCCCACTTTGGCTCTTCTCTGCAGGCCCTCCTCCTTGACAGCATCTCCATCTACTGAAGAGTTCCACGTATCTGTTCAAGGAACAGG
This sequence comes from Nesogale talazaci, assembly GCA_004026705.1. NCBI lineage: Eukaryota > Metazoa > Chordata > Mammalia > Afrosoricida > Tenrecidae > Nesogale > Nesogale talazaci. Next base: position 17,949 of record PVJH01035296.1, read on the forward strand.
GGACATAAGCCACGACTCTCACCCAAGAAAGGACCCATGATATTATAATTCAGTATGAGAAGTGGCTTTAGGAAAATTTGTCTGGAGACTCAGAGGAGAGGTCATTTCTGCATGGGTTCCCCAGAAGGTCACTGAGTGGATGCTTCTGGGGTCCTTGGAATAGGAAAGGAGAATAGTAGAAGAGGGGAGCTTTGACAAAGGCAGGAAGGTGACACCCTTGAGGGGAGAGAGGAGGTTCTGGAGGAAGCTGAGGAGGGGGACCTTGGGCTCTCCCAGGTGGAGCTCTATTCAAAAGAGGGGGTGAGAGACCAGAGACTGTCTTCTCCCTTTCTGCTCTGCTTTGTTCCCCTGTGTCTCCCCAGCTGTCACCCCACTGGCCTCCCTTCCCTGACTGCTTCCTTTTCTTCTTCCCCCACGTCTTTCTTCTCCTTGTCTCTTCCACCCCTTCTCCCTCCTTCTCTTGTTTCTTTTTGTCTCTCCTCTCCTCACCCTGTCTCGCCATTCTCCCCACCTCCTTCTCCCTGTCCCTCCATCGCCTGCCTCTTCTGGTCTCTTTTCTCCCCTCTGCCTCCATCCTCACGCTTCGTCTCCTCTTCATCTCGCCATTCCCCTCCCTCCTAGCCCCTTTCCTCCTGTCTCTTTGTTTCCTGCCCAGCCCTCTTCACTTCCCTGTCTTGTGCCTTGTGGCCCTTCCTCCTGACGATTCTGACTCCCGGTGACCCCACCGGGGGGTTCCCCAAGCTGTCAGCTAAGAATAGCACACCCTGGGAGAAGGGCTGCACGCAGCCTGACTCCCACCAGCAGCTCCCCTCTCTGGCTTATTTTGGTCAAGAGACCACACCTCGTGCCAGTCCAGCCTCTCCGCTTTCTCCACCCCCTGCTTCGCCAGGCGCTGACATGGGAGGGGTGGCCTCCGCCGCTCTGCCAGTCTGAGTGCCCAGAACCCTGCCAGTTTGAGGAGGGAAGTGGGGCTTAAGCCAACTTGACTCCCCTGCAGTTCTTTCTCTCCCCTGGGGGCCTGGAGCAAAGACTTGTGGGTCCGAAGAAGAAGTCGTTATAGATTCACACTCCATTGGCAACCCTTTGCGCCTGCCCAACCTGGAGTGTTTAATTACCAAGGAAAAGAATGATTTCTCCCCCTCCCCGGAGAATCCATTTAATTATTTGATTGCTCAGTAACCAAAGAGTGTGAGAGGCCTGTAGCCAGAGGGACTTCAAAGCAATACCTTGATGTTGCTGAGTGGAGCCTTAATGGGTTCTGAAGGCAGGAGATTGCTAAAGAGGAGGGAAGCATTCAAAGCACCCTGCGATCCTGCCAGCAAGCATAAACACTGGAATGCTGGGCGGAGGGAAGGGAAGTTCAAAGGCACGGGGAGAGTTTTCATGTAAAGTTTAGAGTTTAAGGCGTGACTGCTGGCGACGGAGCCTCTGTGTTTGAACTCTTGTTTATGAAAAAGTTTCCCAGCCCTTTAGCGGGTTCCCAAAGGCCACCGAGAAACGCAGGCTTTTCAGGGTGGAAGCTTTAAAGGCTTCATCGATTCCTACCTAGGGTTTGTGCCCCTGTTCTTTTGTGCTTTTCTTTCTTTCTTTCCATTTATTTATATTTATTTATTTGGAATCAAGTCCCCCACCCCACTCCCCTTATCCTTTTTTTAAATCTCACCGTCGGAAGGAGGTAGCAGCAGCTGAGAAGCTGAGGCAGTGTGGAGTTGAGTCTCTATTTTGGTCTCCGGGTCTGGGACTCCTCCTCTAATTCCATGGGGGTGGGGGGTGGGAGCAGGTGGCCTCCCTCTTTGACTGGGAGGCAGGGGACTGGCCTTAATGAGCTCACCCCC
>PVJH01035297.1:0-12464 GCA_004026705.1 Nesogale talazaci
GCAACTGTTGTGATGTGGAACACAGCTTACAAGGATAGTGCTATTGGAAAAACTCAAGTGTATGAGAGGTTTTCTCATTTCAAAAAAAGGTGAAATGTTGATTAATGGCAAACCTCTTCGTGGACAACTGTCAACTTACTGAATGGATGAAAATGTTGACTCGTAGTGCATTTGGAGTTCATTCCACCAGGTTAGACTACTAATCAAGCTTTCTGTGTAGAGCGTCTGAAAAGATGCATAACAGTGTGTGACAAAGAAGGCCTGGTTTTGCTGCCGTGACAGTGCACCTGCTCATGCAGCAAGAAACAGCATACCTTTCTTGTCACACTCACCTTACTCACCTGACCTTGCTGGGCTACTTCTTTTATTGGCTGCAGATGAAGAGGGACAGGAAAGAACAGCGATTTGAAGTCGTAGAATAGGTATACCAAAAAAAACAACAACAACAACAACAAGGGAGATGCTGTTAACTTTCCCAACAGATGAGTTTGAAAAATGTTTGTAAGAATGGAATCTCATATTTGACAAATTTATTAAGTGTGATAGAGAGTACTTTGAAGGTGATAAGGTTGTTTAAAAAAAAAATTAAGTCCGCGCTGAGCCTTGGTAGCATAAGTGGTTGAGTGCAGGACTGCAGCCTGCAGGCTTGGTGGTTCAAATCCAGCGGCGGCTCTCAAGAGCAGCACTGGGTAGCTCCCATGACCACCAGAGGGCAGTGATGGCCCCCAAAAAACAAAAACAAAAATTAAGTCCATAGCTTGGGTGGGGGGGGTGGATTCAAAGTTTGTTTGTTTGTTTTTTTGTACCCCTTCATATACATGGCTGATAATATCAGCAGATTACAGAAGCAGATGTGAATATTGTACTAATTTTTTAGGCCTGAAAAAGAAAGGAGAGTGGACATTTGATTTCAAACTAAATTAATCTTATACTATAAAAAGTGTTGATATATTTACCTACCTAATTTACAATAGTGGTTTCTGATCACCTGGCACAGAAGAGGATGAAAACAGAAAACTCAAAGGTGAAGATGGTCAAAAGACCTGTAAAAATTCTGGTAACACCTGTCTCTCCCAGGCACTCTCTGGGCTCTAAGCTACTGTGATAATTCAATGGACTAGCCACACTGAACTCATTGATCACACACACAATTTTAGGGCTTATTTGGGAAGTTAACAGGGTGCACTTCAGGATAAGAAATGTGCAGAGAACATTTTTTTTCTGATTCACAGTACCTCTTTTCAATTGTGCCCATAGGCAGACATCTCTCTGGTCCTTGGACTTTGTCATACTTGGAATAGTGCTACAATGCTCCTTTAGTGCTGCCAGTGAATGCCAAAGGACACTCCACTTCCTCATAAGCCATAGCCTGGAGGTGCATGGGTGGATCAACTTAACTTCCTTAATTAATTACTTGCATACTAGCCTCCCTAAAAAAATGTGAGACCAAAACAGTGAACAATTTCTTTACAATAAAGATGAGCATGTATGGAAAACTAACTAGAAAGATGGCTACTAGAATGGAAATATGAAGAATGTCCATACATTGTGAAGAATGTAACCAATGATCCAACAGTTTGTGTAGAAATTGTTGAATGGGAACCTAACCAGATGTGTAAACCTTCACTGAAAATAGTGGTTTTTATTTTATTTATTTTTGGGGGGGCATCACTGCCTCTGGTTGTCGTGGGTGCTACCCAGTGCTGCTCCTGAGAGCCACCACTGGATTTGAACCACCAAACCCCCGGGCTGCAGTCCCACACTCAACCACTTATGCCACCGGGGCTCAGCCCCGAAAATAATTAATTTTAAAAAGTCAGTTTACAGCTGAGCCCCGAAAATAATTAATTTTAAAAAGTCAGTTTACAGCTGAGCCCCGGTGGCATAGTGGTTGTGCATGGGACTGCGGCCCACTGAGATGGAGGTTCGATTCCACCTCCACGGAGCAAAGGCTGGGCCTCCTACTCCCACCACCTGAGGGCAGTGATGCCCACCAAAAAAACCAGAAACCAAAAGTCAGTTTAACACTCCAGCTATACAGCTCAGTATATGTAGTAGTTTTACTAAATCTGTATCTAAGAGTATTATTGATTGAATTGTGTCCTCCAAATATGTGTTGATTTCCTGACCCGTGTATTTGCAGACAGGACCTGAAAGGACCTGGGTTATATTTTCCTTTGTTTAGTTGACTGAAAGCCAATTACTTTTGATTATAAAGAGAACAGATTAAAAGTGGATTACCTTCACCCCCTGACCAGCCTGGGTAGGGGCACTCCCTTAGGGCCTCTCCTGGGTGTGTTCTTGATGGAGATTTCATACTGATGGGTTCTTCCCTGACTGCCTCCAGAACTCCAGGCCCAAAATTAGAATCTCCTTTAATGTAATGTGCGTGTTCCAATCACAGCTATTCTCAAATTTGGACTCCCACTGCTAACTATGATGTATTGATCAACTCCCATCCATATTTTTACTCTTTTTAAAACTATGTATCTCTGCAAACCCTTGGATCTCACTATAACCTTTGACTAATGATGTACCTCATTTGCATGATAACTGCCTACAATTCTTTAGTCCTTGCTCCATTTAAGGATTAAAAATTGTTTTCTCAAAACAGTAAAAGCCTCATTAGACACAGGCACTGAGGGAAGACAATGCCACTTCATCAGCAAATATAGGAAAGCCATGGAGCCATGGAACTTGAGTTCTCTGGAAGAGGCCACATCCTCAACTTCATCTTTCTGTTTTAGTCTCTAGTTGCTTTTGTGTGTGGGGGGGTGGGGTGGGGTGGGGGGGAATCACTGCCTTCTGGTGGTCGTGGAGATACCCAGCCTTGCTCCCGGAGAGCTGCTGCTGGTCGCAGTCCCGCACTCAACCACTACGCCACCGGGGCTCAGCCCTTTTTGCTTATTTTTATCATGTGCCATTTCACCAAAGATTTGAGGGTAGCACTTAAAACTTGAAAAGAAAGTGGGAAAATAAAGAGAACCAATTAGAAAACAAATCTTGAATTTTGTTTCCAACTTGTTTTTAAATTTCTTTTTTGTGTGTGTGTGGGGGGGTGGGAATCGCTGCCCGTTGGTGGTCGTGGGAGCTACCCAGCGCTGCTCTTGAGAGCCGCTGCAGTCCCGCACTCAACCATTTACGCCACTGGGGCTCAGCCCTGTTTTTAAATTTCTGTAAGGGGTTTTCTTTGTGGTTTTGGCCTTCTTCAAAAAACAGTTCCTCCCCATTTTTCTATGGAGCATGAAATACTGTAATACTTTTCAGTGTAAACTGCTGAATTTTGTTTCTAGGCTTCCTATTTGTGAAGTTGTGGGGTTGAGTGGAGGTGGAGGATCTAGCTTGACTGTTCTGAATGCATCATTCTCATTTCTGCCTCATAACTCCCTCCTGTGTTTGCAGATGCTATGTGATACCTTTTGAAACTCCACCAGCATGAATGGCTGCATGTGTGTATTGTGCCCATGACAACACTGGACTATAGCTTTCTTGATGGTTAATAGAATACTACCTATTTTCTGTGATTTTGGTAGGAAGGGGAGGTAATTAGTCTGTATATATTTTTTTAAATTGTTAACATTTTATTTTATTTATTTATTTTGGGGGGGGGCATCACTGCCCTCTGGTGGGAGTAGGAGGCCCAGCCTTGCTCTTGGAGAACTGCTGCTGGATTTGAACTGCCAACCCAATGGGCTGTAGTCCCGCACACAACCACTGCGCCACCAGGGCTCTGCCCCAATTAGTCTGTATTTTGTTGAACAAATCAATTAGTGCATTTTAGAAAATCGATAAAAAACATACCTTTGTGAAATGTTTTTTAAAAAATTAATGCTTATAGTATAAACCAAAACCAGACTCAGAATCAGTTAGTTTGTACTCTCACTGACCCTATATATAGTTCCTGAAACTATGGGTGCAGACAGCCCCATCTCTCTCTCCGGGTGGGCCGGAACCATTGAATTCGAAGGTAACAGTATAAAATTCCTACTCCAACCTACAGATGTATCTTGTTTTAAGAAAGACTCTTTGGGGCTAAAACCTACTAGTGAAGATACAAAATGAGGTAGTTACTGTCTTTCACATTGCTTTTTTTTTTTCTTTCTTTCTTTACTCACAACCTTATTTCCATTTTGGTGCTTTGTGTATTGCATAGCACATTGAAAACTGGGCAAGGGAGGAGGGAGAAAGCTAATATTACATTTGTTTTAAATGATTTTTCCTTTTAATTTAATCATCAAAGCAAAAAAAGATAGCATGAATACGTTATACACTTGAAATAGAATCTCTAATATATAGTTAACTTATTTGATTCATGAATACCTATTTATTCTTTTCTATGGAGCTTGCTCTGATTTTAGTAGTTTGAATTAGCAATTCATCCAACCTTTGTCTTTTATGCTAAATCACCCTGGGTTACTTGCCTTTCTGTCTTCCTACGAACCCGTTTCATCTTGGTGATCTTGGCGTATGTAGTCCCAGTTTACCATCATCACAGCCCCTTACTTGATCTGGGTCTTCAAGGGGGATGAGGTGTGGCTGGTACATGGTGTACACGTTACTAGTGCTGACAAAAAAATTGTACACAGTTGAATGCCAGATGGGGATGCACTTTTGTTTACTCACCTGATTGGGTCTGCATGTTAGAAAGCTATTCGAAGTGCAGAGAATATTTTAGAGAGAAAAGACATTTGAAATGAGGTAAATAACTGTGCTGACTTCTCATTAAAAATGTTAAGTTTTGGGCTGAGCCCCGGTGGCGTAGTGGTTGTGCGCGGGACTGCGGCCCACTGGGACGGAGGTTCAATTCCAGCAGTGGGGCTGGGCCTCCTAATCCCACCGCCAGAGAGCAGTGATGTCCCCCCCACCAAAAAAAAAGTTGGTTTTAATAAAAACTAAAATTGAATATAAACCTACCACACTTTGTATATACTGCAAAAATACCGTTTTCTCCAAAAACTTGTAAATTGATCCGAGTTTATTAAAGCTGTGTGTTGTGGTTTTCTCTTCTGTTGTTTGCTGTTAATTCCTATTATGTGTAGGGAAACAATGTGGGCAAAAAAAGTTCCAGTTGGGAAGGAGGATGAGTTCTGGTTTTATTGTATCAGATATTTGGGTAGCTCAACTGGAGGTGTCTTGCAGATAGACATTTATAGTTGTAAAGAGGTTGAGAGTAGGCTGCAAAGTGGAAACTATGTTTGCCTGTAGTATAGTTTGGGATTTGTGACATAGTTTGGGATTGTGAGATAGTTTGGGATTTGGCTTTACTCACGTAGAAAGCATAAAAAAGATGAAAGATGTTAAATGGAGTTTTTTTTCCTGTAACAGATAATGTGCTCATGTGTAGGAAAACCATTTCAAAAAGACAAGCCCAATTAAATAAAACCTAGATGATTTTAGAAAGGACATCAGCCTCAGGAATGGGCAAAAAACCCACACTTGATATTCAGTAAAGTTAATTGTCATAGTGAAAATTTGACATCTAGACCAGTCATTTTAGTAAAACTGCAGGAGTTAAACTTCTTTGTTAGCTACGACTGAAACATCTTCCCACTAATTCTTCAATATATTTGCTTATGTTTAAAGGTTTTAGAAATGTGTGAAAAGATTGTTAAAAGTGGAATACATTCATAGAATATGTAGTATTTTAACTGAAAAAGATAGGCATAATTTTAATATTAGGTTGATTTTAAAATGATGTGATGAAAGGGATAGCAGTGTGTTTACATTCATATTTACAACTGCTCAGGATGTCGGGATTTGTACTTACACATTGAGAGAGCGCTTTATTTTCCCGAGTTAAATTTAAAAAAAAATGTTTTTATAGTACAGAGAAATGGAATGTAATCCAATGTTGCCTGGAAGATGCTTGAAAAATATTTAGGGCTGAGCCCCGGTGGCATAGTGGTTGTGCGCAGGACTGCGGCCCACTGGGATGGAGGTTCAATTCCAGCAGTGGGGCTGGGCCTCCTACTCCCACCACCGGAGAGCAGTGATGCCCCAAAAACCAAAAAAAAAAAAAAAAATTTAATAGACCAAAAATGATTCTTAAGTTATAGGCATGATTGTAAACATGAATCTGGAAGAGATATTGAACTCCTGATACTCTGAATATGTATTACATGAAATAGCGGGACAATAAAGAGGAGGAAGACTCTCATTGATAAGAGTAGCTGTAACAATGAGCTCAAGCATAACAAATGCAAGGAATACACACACAGAACTGGGCTGTTTGGGTTGGTTGTAAGGATCACTAATGAGTCGACCACCTTGGAGCCACTGAACCATATACCAAGATTAGATAAATATTTGATAATACTGAGTATCAGACACATATTTATTTTTTCCCTAAACCATCCAGTTGATTCTGACTCAGTAACCCTGTAAGACGGGGTAAAACTGCCCCAAGGGTTTCAAGACTGTAACTCTTGAGGTGAGTAGGAAGTCTTGTCTTGTTCCCACAGAGCAACTAGTGGTTTCAGACAGCTGACCTTGTGTGTTTAGCAGCCAAAGGGTGCCACTAGGCTCCTGAAGAACTTGTACATAGACCAAGAGATAGTTCTCGACACAGAACAAATGTTCTTCATGTTGAAACATTTTAGAGACTATATATTCCATCGAGAAAGGAATCGGAATCCGATTAGTGTGAATCCGGACTGATTTCATGTGTTAGTAATTTGTATTTCACTTGAAGTGCGTAAACATTATTCAGTTGATATATTTAAGTTAGCAGATATAAGGAGAAAATAAAAATATTCTATATAGCATATGATCAGATCATGCCATTTATTTCTTTCAATATTACGATTGCAAATATGTTTCATAAGCCCAACTATTTATGCATCTATTAATCTTTATTATAAAAAAATTTTCAGTACTTAGGACAAAGTGAATGTGATTTATATCACTTAACTTTTAGGCTCATTGAGGGTTTTTTTCTGAATGGTAATTAAAATGAATTTATTTAAAAAGGAGGTGTATGGCTGAGCCCCGGTGGCGTAGTGGTTGTGCGCGGGACTGCGGCCCACTGGGATGGAGGTTCAATTCCCGCTCACAGGAGCAAAGGCTGGGCCTCCTACTCCCACCACCAGGGCAGTGATGCCTAAAAAAAATAAAATAAAATAAAAAGGAGATGTATGTACATTATAATTCTAAGGACATTTTTATAATAAAAATGCCAAAACAATTTTTGATTTAACTTGAAAAACTCATTAAGAATGTGTATATCAAGGAAATTCACATTTGAGATCAAATTTTATATTGCCATACAGTTCTAATTGCATATTATTTAAGATAATCTTTTAAGTCATGGTTACAGAAATATAGTATGAGAGTATTGATGAAATAACCTTATCATATTTACTACACATTTGGCGTAATTCCCTGTAATTTCAGAACAGTAGTATGACATGAGACAAAAGATCCAAACTGAGTTCTTCTGTTTTTTAAAGAACTCAGTTCTCATGAGCAATAGTTCAGTACTATACAGTCAGGAGGTCATCATTTCGATTATTAAAACTTGTTTTTCTTTAGCAATTATCCAGGCTTTTCACTACAAGTGTGTTTCAGGATACCTGAAAACTGTAAATTTAGCTATTTTACATATGAAAGAAAGATAAAGAAGATGTTTGGGTAAACACAGTTTCAAATCTCAGTGCCACTGAAGCTATGCTCTGAACACAAACTCTTCCAGTTTGGGAAAGTCAGTGACTCCGTCTTTATATGCAATTGAGACTTTGTTTTCCTTCCAAACGTTCTTTTACCAATTTTTCCAAAGAGAAAAGATGTTCATCTGCATCTTCTGGCACAAGATTCCGAATAGAATTTGCAAGTTCAAAAAGATATTCTGTGTTTTTTCCACTTGGGCCGGCTGCATTAAAAATTTGTTCAGCAATGTCTTCCAGAGGAGCAGGACCAAGATAATTAGGATTATCACATGTTCCGATATATAACAATACGCTGAATGGTTTTGTTGAGGGCTCTTTTGGATAAAAAATGACTGTTTCAGTCCTGTAACCTCCTTTTTCTCTGAAGTCCAAGTATGCTTTCACTTCCTCTTCCTTTCCTATCGGCAATTTGTAAGCAACACCCCATACACAACCCTGTTGAATACGAAAAGAACACATGCTTTAAAATTCACAAGGTTAATGAAAATAACAGAACTGTGTGTTTTGCTTTAGGAAGATAACTTGTATATTTTTAGAAGTGCAGTTTAGATTAACTTAAAGTGCACTGAAGAGGTACATACCAATGAAGATGGTCAACATTTTAATCCATTAATTCTGAATAATTGTGTCAGAATACAGTTGGCTAGTTTACCTTTGTTTACACTTTCTAATTAAGCTTATCTTTTAACAGATGGGACTGAATTGAAAACTGCCAGGTTTTCATTTGGTCATTAAAAGTATAGTTTTAGGGCTGAGCCCCGGTGGTGTAGTGATTGTGTGCGGGACTGCGGCCCACTGGGACGGGGGTTCAATTCCAGCAGTGGGGCTGGGCCTCCTACTCCTACCACCGGAGAGCAGTGATGCCAGAAAAAGGGAAAAAAAAAAAAAGTATAGTTTTAAAGCCTTGAATGCATACCTGTGTGGGTGTTTCAAAAAGTTGGTGGGAAAGTGAATCGAAGTTTCCCATGAACTTTGTGAAGCCCTGTCTACCCCTACTCCATTTCTGTTATAGTTCAGCTGACCCCACGCTGCCTGTTGGAGCATATTCGTAGTCCTCCTTGATCCTCCTACCTCTGCCGATTGAGTTAGGGTGCCATCTGGAAAAATGTTGACACCCAGGCTCTGTCAGTTTGAGCTGTCACTTGATTTTTTTTTTATGTCATGTAATTCCCTTATTAGAAGGGCTCTGTGTTTAAAAGTTCTGTAATAAAGCAATCAATGACCTAAAGCTGTAGCATACTTTTCTTTCAGCTGCCTAAATTTTCAAATATCTTTGAAGATTATTTCATCTAGAAAAAGAAATGGCAGCTCTGTGTGGAGACAACCCATGAACAAAATCATGGAGCTGTTCCTCTTTTTTTTTTTTTTCTTGCATCACTGCCCTGGTGGGAGAACAAAATCTTAAAAACAAAACACCTGTGTATTTTGGCAGCAAATAACTGAGATTTTGCTTGTTAAAATTGTGTTGTAAGAGGATTCTAAAGATTTTCTAATTTTTTTGAAAGTTTTAATTATTAAATGTTAGGGCCTTACACGTCTTCTGGAATGAATGAAAATGCTCTAGAAACAATTACTACTTGCTTCTTGTTTTTTTTGTTTTGTTTTGTTTTTGGCATCACTGCCATCTGGTGGTTGTGGGAGCTACCCAGCGCTGCTCCTGAGAGCTGCTGCTGTATTTGAACCGCCAAGCCCGTGAGCCGCAGTCCAGCACTCAACCACTTACGCCACCAGGGCTCAGCCCCTACTATTTGCTTACGTTTTTATTTATATAGTTACCAGTTTTCAATCATCTTAATGATGCTTTTTCTAGTATAAATTATGAAAGCACTTCCTAATCAAAAATGTTATCTGCTGCTACTAGCTGCTTTTATATGTCAAAGTTTTTCTCCAAGTTATGTCTTACATTTTTGGAATTATATTTTAATAAAATGATAGAAAATAAAATTGTTAAGAAACAGGATTAATAAACTTTAAAAGGTAGACTACACAGATACTAGTGATGAACTTGAGCAAGAAGAGAATTCCTGACTGGAATTTCTCCTGAAAATATGCTAGCAAAAGCAAGGAGAGCTTTAAAAACTCCAAGTTGATTCTTAATGCCAATGTTGCTTCACAAGCATGGTCCAGTATCCTTAGAGGCTGCTATAAATGTACATAAACTCATTAAAAAAAAACAAACCAGGGCTGAGCCCCGGTGGCATAGTGGTTGTGCACAGGACTGCAGCCCACTGGGATGGAGGTTCGATTCCAGCTCCACGGAGCAAAGGCTGGGCCTCCTACTCCCACCACCTGAGGGCAGTGATGCCCCCACCCAAAAAAAAAAAACCCCAAAACCTGCATGTCATTTGGTTTTATTTTGTTCTCTACCCTTTATCCTGCTTCTGCAGCTTTCCCCCCCAGTCTTCATTTCCTACAATGGATGAAAAGGCAAATTCAGAGAAATATTGTAGACCTACGGTGGTCCAAGTTGCTTGTGATGCCTATTCACAAAGCTCTCTGGTCACAGACTGAGAAATAAGCTCTTAACATGTACACATGTAAAGACTGTACAAAAAGAAGATCATACCATACCCCAGGATCTTCAACAAGAGTCACAACTCTTCCAGGCTGTTTTAAAAAAAAAATGAAAACAATAAAAAAATTTTCTGAATTACAGTTCATTAAGTAATTGCATTAGTTAATATTGACATGGAGGGCTGAGCCCCGGTGGCATAAGTGGTTGAGTGCAGGACTGCGGCCCACGGGCTTGGCGGTTCAATTCCAGCAGCAGCTCTCAGGAGCTACACTGGGTAGCGCCCATGACCACCAGAGGGCAGTGATGCCCCCCCAAAAAAATAAATAAAAAAAAATAAAAGTCAACTTAAAATATATATATATATTGACATGGAGTTTTTTATGTACATTTGCTCCTATTAAGTCTTCCTTTAAAGTGATTTAAGCGAATCTACCTTATGGAGGATAATTATGGCCAATTTGCATATATGAGATATACTATGTTCAATAAAAACAGACACATTAAGAATATACCAATAATTTTTTTTTTTTTGGAGGGGCATCACTGCTCTCCAGTGGTGGGAGTAGGAGGCCCAGCCTCACTGCTGGAATTGAACCTCCGTCCCAGTGGGCCGCAGTCCCGCACACAACCACTACGCCACTGGGGCTGAGCCCCAATAATTTGAGGTTAATCTATAATGAAAGGCAAAATGAAACAGGTAATTAAAATTTGCATTAGTTTTCTTAGGGAATAAGGAGGCATGGCATGATAGGATGCTTTCCTTAGGGAAGTGGTTCTCAAACTTTAGTGTGGATGAAATTTGCCTGGAGGGTTTGAATGTGCATTTGTAACAAGTCCCCCTGTGATAGCAGTTATATTACTGGTTTGAAGCACACACATACCGAGAACCATCATTATCAAGGTATATGAAATACCCGCATCTTCCAATTGATAAAGTGGTTCTCAACTTTCCAACTTTCCCTTTAATACAGTTCCTCACGTTGTGGTGACCCCCCAGCCATAAAATTATTTTCATTGCTACTTCATAACTGTAATTTTGCTACTGTTATGAATCAGGCAACCCCTGTGAGTTGTTCGATGCCCAAAGGGATGGTTACCCACAGGTTGAGAACCACTATAGATGTTAATGGGTGCCATAGGTTTGGCTCTTTCCTTTTTACATTCATAAGTGAACTTCACATTGCTGTGTGTGTGTGTGTGTGTGTGTGTGTGTGTGTGTGTGTGTTAGAACTGGCCTGCTTAAAGTTCCTTGTATATGACCTTTTCACTGGCATTCTGGAAAATTTGATTTTTTTCAGTTTGTTATCTTAACCAACAGTTATGTGTTTATTATTTAAATTTTTCACAGAATGAAAAAAACTAGCATAAAAATAAGTCTGACTGTACATCTTTCAATTTGAGATTGAAATATTACCAAAACAAAGCAAACTTTGTTTTCTAATTTTAAAGACTGACAAAGCAATCTTTATAAATTTAAAATTTTAAGAGAAAGTTGGGACTTGTAATATTTTTTAATTGAAACAACAAAGGTGACTTAAGTCAATGGTTACAAGTTTTTCTTTCTAGAATCCCTACTTGACGTCAAAGGTTTTAACATACTTAGTGGGAATGCTGTATCGTAAGCCAGTTTTACCAACTTTTATGTCAGTGGTCTGGCACCTAGTAGGTTTGTATCATTCAGTTACGTGGGTCATCTTGGTTGCTATATTATTGTAGTTTCTGTCCGTGTGTGGTGATTCGTAGTTAAAGAATACAGAATGTTGGATTACGATTTCTCATTTAACAATGTATTCCTATGTTACTTTCATATTTTAGTGGTTGTGAAACAGCCTGCCAGTGACGAATTATAATTTAAACTTTCCTGTGTTGTTGAACATTTACAGTTCTGAATTTTTATTTGAGATGATGCTACAATTAGGTTGTCTATGAGATGGGCTTCAAGAAGTGTAAGGAAAGATATAATCGAAAGATAATGTTACCCACTGGTGTTATCATATAAATAATATTTTCTGGTTCTTCACATCTATTTTAAAACACCACCATGTTGTCATTATTTTCAATTTCAGTCAATAGTTATTATTTTTGACTCATAGCAATCCTATGTGACAGAGGTCTGTCAGTGTTTCATAGGCAGAAATATCTGGGGATCATTTCACACAGGAGTGTTTACCATGGAGTGGCTAATGGATGTGAATTGCATAGACTAAAGTCAGTTACTCAAACAGAATAAAACAAAAACTCACTGATTCTATCCCAAACCATAGTAATACTATAATAAAAAATCT
>PVJH01035298.1:0-19809 GCA_004026705.1 Nesogale talazaci
GGCCCAGGGCTTCTGAGGCTGCGAGCTCCAGGGGAGGCAGACTGGCACATCTTCTCCCTCTGGGCAGCTGGCAGGTTGTGAATGCCTCTTTCCGTTAAGAGCTGAGCTGAGCCACTGCACTGAAAGGCCTCCTCTCTTGGAGACCCTCCCCGGCAGTTCTTCTCCATCACAGAGCACCTCTGTGGGTCAGAACCGTGCAGTTGCTCACAGCACTTCTCACCAGGGAGCTCTCACCCCGGAGTAAGTGGGACGGTCGGAGCAGAGGCCCAGGATGCCTCTTTGGTTTTACATTCGTGCTTAAAGGAACCTGGGTGGGGTTGGGGGCTACACGAAGTCAGCAGTTCAAATCCAGCAAGCGCTCCGAGGGAGAAAGAAGAGACCATCTGTCCCATAAGGCTTTGCAGCCTCAGACATTGTCCCAGAGGGGCAATTCCACTGTGTCCTCTAGATCACTGTGAGTCAGATGGAGCTTGTCTGTAACCACTAAGTCATCAGTTCAAACCCACCAGCCTCTTCTGTTGAGGGGGATGGGGGGTGGAATAGGACAGTCTGCTCTGTAAAGAATTCGTCTCAGAAGCTCTATGGGGCAGTCCTCTAGTAATGTGACCAGATTTTAAGTGGGACACCCTTGACGGAGGAAGTGTGTGTGTGTGTGGTGAGGGGGGGGGGGTTCTTGATTAAAAATGTGGTCTATACGAAGCAACAAAAGTTTTCATAGAATGCAAAAATAGTGTTATAATATATTTATTTCATTTTAAAATGCCGCGGGACACGGGACACATAGTTAAAAAGCGGGACCTCTGGTCACCTTACTCTAGGGTCAGTATATGTCCCAGTTGACTCTACCACATGAGAGGTGGGGGCGGCGTCATCCCCTACCCCACTGCCATGGAGTCTGTCCCCGCTGCTCATGCTGTGGGTCTCTGCAGCGGGTGGGTTTGAACTGCCGACCTGTGGTTAACAGTCTGATGCCCAGCCCACTGCCGCCAAGTGGGTGCTGACCCATATTGAGCCCCTGTGCCTTTCTGAGGTTGCAACTGTTCGTGCAGATCCTAAGTTGCTGCTGCTACTGCTGGTTTCAAACGGCTGTCCGTACCGATCACAGCGTAACCGCCACACTGCCAGGGCCCCTTAATGCTTACCAGACTGCACCCCGCCAGGCTTCCTGAGAGGGTTGATCTAGCAGGAAGGGGGTGGGGGCTTGAAACCGTCTCGCTGATTTAAAAGCGGAACATAGCACTCGTGAAGGTGATTGTGATGATGAATTTGTTGCAAGCAGCAGCTGGTTTCACTTATTTGAAAGGGAGGGCAAATTTACATGGCTTAAAAGGGCAAGTGGAAGTGCCTGCAATGTTCACAGTGACCCGGGCGTAGAAGATCCACAGCCCTGTCACCCCATTGCCTCAGAGAGCTGCCATGCCGGGAACCCTCCCTGCCGTGGGGCCCACTGTGTGCCTAGAACACCTGGCCGCTGGTAGGTGATGGGTGGATATTCCTAGTGCTTCAGTGTTGCACTGTTCACTGCCAGGTGAGCAATTCGAAACCACCAGGAAGGAGGAGGCTTCCTACCCCATAAAGCGTGAGCCTGGGAAACTCACAGGGGAGGGTTCACCTGTCCTATGGGGTCCCTGTGAGCAGGCAGTGAGCTGTCAATGAGTTTTGAATGGACAGATGCCGCCACCTAGTGGCGATGTACCCAAAGTGAACTGGGAAACGGCCGGAAACCAGCTTGATTGCCCCATATGGCTTCTCCTTGTGGGGCACAGACAAGAGGCACCTGCATCTTCTCCGTCTTGCGCACAGGAACTCAGGACACGTGGTTGCTGCTCCTGCACAGCGTCACCTTCCAAAACTCCACTCCCTGACCCCTGGAGGTCTTAGAAGGCTATGCCCGTAACAGTCAAGCCGGCCCCTGCTGGCCCTCCTGCCATCCGGATGCCCTGCCCTGGTGGCAGGTACCTGCAGGCCCACGGGGCCTGTGGTTTTGTTAGTTCCACCCAGGTTGGAAGGACACTGGGCATCCACAGCAGCCTTTTACATGATCCGAGGCAGAGTCATAACGGCTGTGCCTCACCCCACGGCCGGCCACCTCCTTTGTGGGTGCCGCTGACATGGCTGGTAGAGTGGAGGACAGCATAGAGGAGAGAGACCCTCTGGGAGGTGGGCGGACCCCGTGGCTGGCACGTAGCGGTCCTTTTGAGGGAGCCGAGGAGTGGGTGCTGCTCCCTGCTGGTGTGCGCGGGGTGGCTCTGAACGTGGGCCAGTGCCCTGCACCTGCCTGTGTGCCCCTCAGACCCAGCTCCCAGCCGACTCTCTGCCACACTGGGTGGGAAGGAACCGGCTTTGTGACACGGACTGTCGGTGTCCCAGTGAAAGCTGGGTGTGGGCAGGTGGACTTCCTCTTGGAGCTGTGAGGCAGTGGGAGAGGACGCCCAGAAGGGCCCGCTCCAGTGGAAGATGCCAGGGTTCCAAGCTGGGCTCAAGTTCCCACAAGAGCAAGGGGGCAGTGTGCGTCTGATGGACAGCCCCCAACGGCACTGTGCTGGCCTGACCCAGGAGCAGGCCGTGACCTGGCATTGACAGCAAGACCACTGGGTTGTATGTTGGGTTCTAATTTGGAGTCCCGGGAGGTGCCCAAGGGGCTACTGTGCTCATCTGTTCGCCAAAGCTTGCCAGGTTGGGGCTCCCAGAGGCACCTGGGCAAGGCCTGGAAACCAGCCATGGAGAACCCGGGGGAGCCCAGGCCTGCGCAGGGGTCGGGATCAGTCCCATGGCCCTGGGCTCTGTGAGCTCCTGCCTCGGGGACCAAGATGAGAAGGCTCTCGGGCCTGAGTTGGAGCTTCCTGCCAGGAAGCCCCTCAGCCGGTCAGGAGGGACTCTGCCGCCAGCAGCTGCCATTGCTAAATATCAACTATGGAGTCAGGGCCCCTTGGGAAATCAGGGAGGAGGTCATGCTTCTGCCCTGGGGGCTGTCACGACGCAGCCTCTCGGAAGGCCGAGGCTGTCAGGACCAGGGAGTTCCGAGTTCAACTCAAGGATGATGCCACTGCCGCCAGCCAGACTGCACATGGAGCAGGATGCCTCTGAGCACTGGGTCCTGGGGGGCAGAGGGCTGCAGACGACATGGGCTAGTTCTCGAGGCAGAGGCATGGTGACCCGCACACACGGGGCTGTCCACCCCAGCAAGAGGTCGGCCAGAGCAGCCACCTGCAGCCAGCAAGTGGAATGGGAGACGCCGGGGGCAGGGGGTTCCAAAGCACTGCCATCAGGTCAGTTCAGGCTCAGCTGGGCCCACAGAACAGTAGAAAGAAGGACAGCCCCAGGGCTCTCCCAGGCTGCAGTCTTTACAAAGATCACGGCTTCCTGTGAAGAAGCAAGCCTGTGGACTCGAACCCTCGGTCTCTGGCTTAGCAACCTCCAAGTGCTTATCAGCTGCGCCACCAGGCCTCCCGCTCCGTGAATGCGTAGCAAGATGATGGTTTATGTGCCATGGAGCCAACCCATCGTCCCCCTGTCCCCTAGTCAGTGAGCCCGCAGGCCAGGGCAGAGCTGCCCCACCCACAGCACTTCCAAAGATGTACACCTTTATGGGAGCAGAGAGCTGTGCCATCCGCCCTGCAGTGGCTGCCTCGGATTCGAACCACTGACCTGTCAATCAGCAACCATCGGATGTGCTTCCCAGGGGCATAGGCAGGGAGGAGAAAGCTTACCTTACCTATGCCCAGGTGATATCCTGCTGAGTCAGGGAGAATGTCTAGGTAAGAGGGATCTGACCCAGCTGGCCCCCCGGTCCTTGCAGCGACGGGCCTCATCCCACCTGGGACTAAGACGAGCCTCATTCCACCTGGGCTAAGTGGTGCTCGGCGTAGCCACGCAGGTGTGTGAAGGGGGCTGCCTCCGTCTTGTAGCCTGTTGCCTATGGTCAGCTCTAACTGCTGGCCGCTTCTGCGATGCCAGAACTGGCTCAAAATCTGCATAGCTGAACTTAGAAAAGAAAAAACGGCAGGAGAGCAATCTGATGTGTTCGTTGCAATGAGGCGATTGAGATACACGGGATCTTCACGGCCATCAGGCCTTTCCCATATTTCCTGGTCTGGCATCTCCACCGTGCCTGTCCAGCAAACCAGCAACATGCCACCCTCCACGGACAGACGGAGGGCAGCCAGGCATGAAGTGTCCTGGCCAGGAATTGAACCAGGACCCCTGAGCCCCCTCTGCTGTGCTGCTCTTCCTTCTTCTGACGGAAAGAACTGTCTCTGGTCTCTCCAGCGTGTTCCCGGATTGTTGTGTTTTGTTGTGTGAAGTTGGAACGCACAGGCGACGATGGGGAAATAGGAATGTCTCACGTAGCAGGATCCCTCTGGAGGAACAAGCACTACCACGAGTCGGAGTAACTGCTACGAGGAATAATCACCCACGCCCAAGGAGTGACCCTTTAAAACTTGGTGTAATTAGCTGAAACCCGGCCCTGGGATGCGTGGGGGTGGGGTTCTCCTCCTCCTTGGTGCCCTTGGTGTGCACCTGCAGGTCCCCACGCAGCCTAACGCACGGCCAGAGCCTGGCACGAATCCCTGCCACCCAGGTGTGTACACCTGCTGGACCCGCCCCCACCCCTACCCCATGACGGGCCAGCATTGCGGCCTCCCCGTGACCGGCCAGCTCTGCTCCTCTGTCGCAGCTTCACTGCCCACCCCACCCCCCAGCTTGTTCCCCCGCTCCTTTTTTATTGTGACATTTTGCTTATTCCTGGGTTTCCCCCACCATGGTAAACAATGCTTTCCTTAATAACCTTGCACATCTGTCTTTGCACACTTGTCCAATTACTTCCTGAGGATGAATTCGTGGGAGCCAGACTGCTGGGCTAAGGGCTTTGTTTCCGCCGGGCTGTTTTGAGAGCAGTTTTGATTCATGGTGTGAGGTGACCTCCCAAGAAAGCTGTACAGATCCATATCCCCACTGGCAAATGCTCTTGACATTTGGTTGAAGTTCCTGACAAAGCTTTTTTAAAAAATCTTTTTTTTCCCCCCTTCACGTTTAAAAGTATTGAACCAAGAAATACAAAATTCAGAGAGCCTGTTCAGGTAGCGGGGTGCAGGTACCCTCAGAATTCCACAGCCTGCATATATTCTCCATTCAAAACTCACTGCTCTCCAGTGCACCCTACAGGACAAGAGGCAGCTGCCCTGGGAGGTGCCAAGCCTGTCACTCTTCACGGGAGAAGACAGCCTCATCTGTCCCCCGAGGAGTGGCTTGTGGCTTTGAACTGCTGGCCGTGAGGTCAGCAGCCCCGCGTCGTAATCTACCGCGCCTCTTTTCCACAGACACACCCGGTGCTGAGCTTTCATCTCCTAGGGGAATTTTAACGGACGTGTTCCAAGCCCCGTGTTGCCATGATGGATGCTGTGTTCTGTTCAGACACTGAGTCAGGGCAACCTTCCGTAAAGCAGAATGAAAGGTGCCCTATCCTGTCCTCTGGAGAGGACACTGCCCAGGTGTCATTGTGCACTTGACAGGTGTTCCTATAGTTTGACTGAGAAGAGAACCACAGGGTGGGGGGGAGGGGGGAAAGGGGAGGGGGAGTTCGCTCAGAACCTGAAGGGTGACAAAGGACCCAGGGGTTCCACCAGTCTCTACGTAGCTAGTAGAGCTGTTTTTTATGGTTCCTGAGAATGGGAAGAGGGGCAAGGGGAAAACTACCAACTGGAGGTTAGGCACATTAAGTGAATAAACAATAAGGGTCAGGTCAGTCAAAAATGACACAGGCAAAATAAGACACCAGGAGGCAGAGAAGAACCCAGATTAAAGGCAGCAGCGGCTTAGGCTTGCCATAGTTGCATCATTTTTTGTCAACCTGGAGATGTATGAAAGATGTAGAGTCCAAGCTGCCAATCAGATCAAAGTCTGATGCCGTCTCTTTTTTTTGGGGGGGGAGGTGGCCCTCTTATAAGGAAGACCCTAAGACCCTCCCCCTTTCTCTCTGCTTCCACCACCCTGTTTGCAGGTCACCCTGCGAGCAACCAGAGCCCTGACATGTGTCCACTGATGACGGACGCAGACTCTGCACCCCAGGTCCGTGACCTCCATGCATTCTGCATCACTGCGTGTGGCTGCGGGAGTCGGGGTAGGGGGCACTGATGGACTTGACTTGGACTGGGCTGGGATGTTCGCTTGACGTACAATTCTTGATACCAAACCCCTTCGTGCACTTCTGTGGGTGTCGGCGGCCCGGCCCAACCCAGTGCAGTCCCATATATAAATAAGCCTGACATCCAGGAGTGGTTGCAGAGAGTGGAGTGCAAGCTGCACATTGATGGGAAGGAGACGGGCCCCATCGACAGATAGGTACAGGTGTGACAGAGGTTATATCTACACCTACGTTCACCTGTGCAGCAAAGGTGCCCCTGAAGCAAGGAGGGGCGTGATCCAGTGACAGCACTGGGCGAACTTCCCAGCCGTCGCCAAACAGCTTGAGGAATGCGTTGCCAGGTCCTGGGAGCCGGAGCCCTGGGTCCCAGGGGACATCAGCTCGGCTGGTAGAACATCGTCCACAGAGTCGAGGTGGCGCATCCAACTCGGGTGAGGAGAGAGAGACGGGCTCTGCCAAGCACACCTGTGCCATGTCCCGGGCTCCTTGTGAACACGCCCTGCAGAGAAGGGAAGGATTAGTCCAGGGGACAAGCAGACCCCACGGACCTCGCGACCCTGGGCCCCAAAATCACAATGAGACACCCACCATCACAGAGCGAGGCAGGGCTGAGACAGACCCTTTCGGAGGCAACCTCACCTGTCCCCCCACGTGGCGGGCAGCCTCTTCCTGGCCCAGGATCTGCTGATGTGTGGAGCCGCCCTCCAAGCTCACCTGGACCCAGTGTCCTGTTGCCTGCCACCACTCCTCCGTGCCTGTTTTGATCTGCCCCCTCTGTTTTATTTTTCTGGAGGTGGTGCAAGGAAGCAGAACATATTTAAGCTGCTGCTACACCCGTTCCTGGTTTTAATTTGACAAGAAAGCGTGTGCAATTGCACGGAACATTTATCTTATTTCTGCGGAACTTTGCTTTTCTCGATGAATAACAAATAGGCTCAGAAGGCAGCTGTCTCCTCTCTCTCCCTGGAAAGGGGCTCAGTGGAACCCCAAAGTCCACTTCAGCCCTCCCTGGACGGCCTCCTTGGTCTCTGTTTCATCCCCGGTCGTCCCCTACCCTCCCACCCCCCACAGCCCCAGGCACCAGGTCCATTCAGAGCCACACATACCCTCAAAATTCTCTCTCTCTCTCTCTCCCTCTCTCTCTCACACACACACACACACACACACACACACACACCAACTCTTCCCAGGAACAGACTGCCTCATCTTTTCCCCAAGGCGCGGCGGGAGGCTTCAAACCGCCAGCTTCCAGGTTGGCAGCCCAATGCTTAACCCACTATCACTCCAAGGCCCTTAGATCCAGAACCAGAGACCAGCAGGGCATCCGTGTGCCTGGAGTCAGGTCCCTGTGTCCCATCCTGCTGATACAACAGAAACACCCCCACCACGAACACTCCCAGGCACACCTGCTTCTCTCCTCCCCTTCAGCATCTGCAGCAGCAGCTCTGGGGAACTCTCAGGAGGAAATGTGCAATCCTCTGTCTTTTGGTCATCTTCCTGGGGATGGCATCTTTCTGCCCCTTGCTGCTGCCTGGAAGAGGGGGCTAATTCTGGCCACATCTGCACCCGGAGACAATTTCCGTTTCTGGGAGGTGGGGTGGTGGTAATGTACTCTGGCCAGAATGGTAACAGAGGAGTCTGACCGTGTGTCCCCAGAGCATGGAGAATGGTGCTCAAAGCCCAAAACAACCCTACAGGTAGAACTCCCCCGGCCTACCCCGGGGCCCCTGAGACTTCGGATCTTCACCGGAGTAGAGAGCCTCATTTTTCTCCCACAATGCCACTGATAGGCTCGAACCACTGCCCTCATGGCTGGCAGCTCAGTGTGTGGAGCCCACGGCGTGACCAGAGCTCCAACTGAACAAAACCCTCGAGAACTCGCTGCTCTGAAGTCGGTGCTGAACCACAGTGACTTCACAAGAGAGGGCGGGACTGCCCCTGTACCTTCCTGAGAAGGAAACTGTTGATGGGAAGAGGCGCCTCCTCTTTCTCCCTCAGAGCGACGGGCGGATTTGAACTGCTGGCCTTGTGGTTAGCAAGCAGCCCAGAGTGAAGGTGATATGAACACAGGGAGAAACCAAGGCAAGAAGGAGGAGCCAGCCCCCCAGGTCAGAGGACATCCAAGGAGCTGAGCCAGGATTTGAACCCCTGGCTTCCGGCGCTGAGCTAGCTGACGTGCAGCAAAGGCTGGCAGTGCAGGAGGAGCGAGCACCCAAGCTGTGCTCTGAACACTAGCCTGCCTGTAAACCATCATCGAGGGTGGGCAAGGATTCAAATGGCTTTGGACTCTCACTGCAGCCTGATGAAGTGTGCAATTAAGAAGGGCTGTGGTTTAATCCCTGTGGGGTCCAGCAGTGCTCCGAGACGGTCCCTACCATCTGCTCATCCCCAACTCTGAGAGTACAGATCTTCCTACACCACAAATGCCCCACGGGACTTCCCATGCCCCGACCACAGCGAGGGCTGCATCCCTGACAACCAGCGAGCATGACCTTGATCTTGAGGGAATTTGGTTGAGACTCTGTTGCTACACAAAAGTGTGCCTGCAAGAGAATCAGCTGAGTCTGCCCATTGTCCCCTACATACGCACCATGGTTAGGGTGCTCGGCTGCTTGCTGAAAGGTGGGTGGTTTGAATCCACCGACTACTCTGTGAGAGAAAGAGGAGACCATCTGCTTCCATCAGGATGACAGCCTTGGACACCGGGTCCCATGGAAGAGGGTCTACCCTGTCTCATTGGGTCACTGTGCAGAGGACTCAGCTCAGTGCCCGTGGGGTTTGTTACTGTCCACCCAGCCGAATGCCTGGGCACTGCCGATGAACACACAAGGAGGCATCTTCCTGCTATGCTTTGCTTTCAGCCACGATCCATCTGATGTCACGAATGATATTTTTTGCTCCAAATCCAGCCTGCGGCCCTGGTAGCTCCCTGTTGAGGCCAGGCTGCAGCCAAAGTCCACTGACCCATGACAGGAGGGTGTGTTCTGCCCTTGGAGCATCCTGCTGGGGCACCTTTCTTTGGAAAGGGTGCAGACATGGATCTCATCCAGTCAGTGGGTCAAGGAGCTGTCCACGAAACATTCTGGCACCGAGGAGTGGGGGGGGGGGGTGTCTTTCTGATGGGTGTCCCATCCTCTGCTGGATGTCATTTGGGGTTGATGCTTTCAGTGGGGCCTGGGCCTCTTCCTTCAGGACCACGGTCTCCCTTGGAATTCTAAGGGGGCTGCTGTGAGCCTATGTCAGGAGACACCTGGAGAGCTGCAGATCAGGACTGACCCGGCCTTCTGAGGATGTTCTGTATGGTCCCAGGTGGCTGTAGAACCCAAGCATGAAAGCAGGAGGGGTCACAGTTACTCCACTCTGGAGTGGACACTGAAACACACACACACACACACACACACACACACACACACACACACACACACCACCCCCAGCAGACCAGGGTCAGTTCCAGTTCAAGATGGGCAGAACAGAACTCCCCCATAGGGTTCACAGAGCTATGACCTTCACAGAAGTCCCTGCCCCCTTATCCTTGTCCCTCTGGGTATGATGGGCTCTCTCACCACAGACCTGCAGGTCAGCAGCAGACCCGGTCACCACGGTGCCACAACCACAAGGGTGCCCACATGCCCCTCCCCCGCGCCCCTCCCATCCTGACCGCCTCTGGTAACCCCGGCCACAGCTGATGTCCCAGTCCTGAGTGACAAAGGGCTGTGGGTGCAGACCTGTCTGTCTGTCCCTGTTCGTGATGCAGGGACAGAGTCTGGCCCAGCCCTGCCGTCATCCCATCATTCAGCAGGGGCTGCTCCATGACAGGCTTGAGTGATACTGGAGAATGGACAGCATGGGCCGTTGGTCAAGAACCCCCAAGGCTCCCCAGCCCTCTCCAGTTTTCTGCTTTGGGCTGCTTCTGTGGTTTCCAGAAGGGTCCAGGGAAGCCCTGGGCTCAGCCAGTCCCCATGGGAACCATCCCTGGGAAGAAACACAGTCCTTCCCTGGAGTATCCCTGTACTCGTTCTGGGCCACTGACAGGGGACGCGGCACCTGCTGCAGATAGGTTGGGGTGTGAGGCTCGGGTGCTAATGACTTCCCACTGTCACTTAGCAGGACTGTCTCATCTGTGGGGGAGAAAGGGCCTTCCACACCCTTCCCCCCCCCCCCCCCCCCCCCCGCCAACAAGCAAACAAACCAAGAGTCCACCAAACTGCTGTGAGGGAAAGGGCTCTCTCTCTCTCTCTCTCTCTCTCTCTCTCTCACACACACACACACACACACACACACACACGGGAGGGGCAGCTGGGCCCCCAGGAGTCCCACTGTCAGTGCTGTGACCTCGGCCAGCCTCAGTGCGCTCATCTCTAGCAGCGGGGCTTGTGCTCCTGTCTGGCCCCACAGAACTTGACTCCACGGGCGTTTTACATGGCTGGAAGAAGATCGCCAAGCCTTTCTTCTGAGCTACCTTAATCCTCCAGCGAACAGCAAGCACATCAGCGCCCGGGGGAGAGATGACAGCATCCGCCTCTCAGGGTGCAGGGGCTGTGGGTCAGGTCCACGTGAGCACCGACCACTGGATGCCGGGGCTTCCCGGGAAAAGTCAGCTCTGTTGTGCTCTCCGAAGGTAATTCCCCCCTCCCCCCGCTGAGGCTCTCCCATCCGTGCTCCATGTCTGTACCTGCCCTGCGCTCTCACGGTCTCTGCCGCTGACCACTGGCTCCTAGGCCTCTCGGGAGGTCTCACGCAGAGAATCCTAAAGTGCCAGGCATAGCTGGCATTGCCGGACCCTCAGGGAGCCCACCCCCATTCTCCAAGTCAATCCCACCGGGGTCTTGCTGCTGTGCCTTTGCCTGACTCTTCTACACTCCCTCCCACTCATTTGTCTCAGAAGAAGAGTTGTGTTTGGGGCCAAAGGGGCTCCTCAAAAAGGAAACGTTGAAGCCCCAAGGCTGGGCACGTGGAGGGGTGACCTTCTCTGAAAATGGGATCTTTGGTGCTATGAGAGTGGCCCTGGAGTAGGGGTGCCCTGCTCCATGCGGTGATGGTCTCACGAGTGGAGGTGGCACGGTCCCCGGGCAAACACAGGTGACCAGCCCAGGAGCGCCCAGAGCTCCAGGAGGCGGCAGAGTGGTGAGAAGGACCAGCTGGGAGCCTTCTGGGGGCAGGGCCTGCTGAAGCGGGACTCTGGGCTTTTGTGACGGTGGTGGAGGGTGGCGGGCGCCATCGGTGGGTCGGGCCCATGGCGATGTTGTGTACAACAGCGTGAAGCGCTGCCTGGTCCTGTGCTGTCCTGACAGCTGTCCTGTCTGTGACCCCACTGCCGCATCTCCCGGAGGGACGGCCTCCACGGCCCGGCCCCTCCCAGGGACTGCTCTCTCCTGACAGCACGTCCAACATCTGTAAGACAAAGCCTGGTCCTCTTCGCCTCTAAGCAGCCCTCTGGGCTGTACTTCTTCCAGAGCCTCTGATAGCATCGTGGTTGCACCTTTATCTACTCATGACAAGGTCAGCGGTTTGAAACCAAGAGCTTCTCTCCAGAAGGAAGACAAGGCTGTCTGCGCCTGTGAAGATTCGCAGTCTCAGATCGTCTCTCTCTCTCTCTCTCTCTCTCTCTCTCTCTCTCTCTCTCTCTTGCCACGTCACCAGTGGTCAGATCAGCTTGATGGCAGTGGACTTCCAGGGACTTGGAGTCCTTTCCAGGCAGACCCTGGACTCTGACTCAAGGTTGGCTTGTGGTGGGTTTGAGGCTGAGCATTGCTGAATGTCCTCACCGCCCCCACCCTCTCCCCTCCCCTCCACTCCTAGTGAGTGTTGACGACCCTAAAGCAAATGCCCTGAGCTGCCCCTCTCGGTTTTCCAAGCACATCCTCGGCGGTGAAGACCAACCCCCCCTCCCAAGAATCTTGACCAGATTTTAAGCGGGACACCATTGACCCGGGAAGAGTGGGGCACTCTTGATTAAAAATTTGGTCTATATGGAGCAACAAAAATGTTTACAGAATGCAAAAATCATATTGTGATATATTTATTTAATTTTAACACACCGCAGGATGCGGGACAAATTGTTAAAAAGCGAGACATCTGGTCACCCTACCCAAAATGGCTGGTCTGAATCGTGGCCACGAGGCCTTCCTGCTCTGGAATGGACCAGGGGTGGGGCAGAAACACACAGTCAGTCCAGAATCTGCTTTCAGCAGAGAGAAGCAGCACTTTACTGGTATCTCAGAAGTCGGGAGACGGACAGATGGGAGTGCCGGCTTCAAGGTTTCATTTTATATTTTAAAGCACATCTACTGTAGGTTGAGTCGTGTCTCCCCTAAAAAATATTATCAGGAAAGCTGACCCCCGCACCACAGGACTATGGACAAGAGCGTGTTGGGAAGTGGGGGCTTTCCTTCACCGGGATGATGAGGTCAGAGGGGAACAGGCAGGTCCCCACCCCCACCTCCAAGAGTGTCTTCCCAAGGAGAGAATAGATTCCGTGCAGGGAAACATGTCCCAGGTGAGCCGACCTGGGCGACCATCAGCTGAGGCGACAGGAACCGCCCTCTCCTGTAACAAGCAGCACAGGCGTCCTGCAGAGAGCTCCTTTCTCTAGACCCGCCAACACCCTGGCATCAGCCCCCAGGACCCAAAGCGGCAAGACGGGGCCTTCCTGTCCCTCAGAGCCGCTCACCTGCAGCGCGCTGCCACCGGGGCATGGGGAGATGAAGACAGTGTCCCAGGGTTTATTTTCACGTGTCCTGTTTTGTTGGAAATGTACGCAGCAGCAAGGATGTGCCCTTTCAACAAATCCTGCACGCGCCGTTCAGGGCTGGTGGTCCTTGCCCGGGTTCACACACACACACACACACACACACACACACACACACTCCTCACCTGCCACTAGCATCACGTAAGGCATCCTGGTGAGTTACACACAGGCCAGCAGTTTGAAACCACCGGCGCCTCTGTGGGAGAAAAGTGAGGCTTCCTAGCTCTGTAATAACTTAGTCTCAAGAGGGAACTCATGGGGGCAGTCCCACTTTCTTTAGGGCCACTATGAGTCGGGCCACTCGAGAGCCGTGAGTTTGGATTTGTTTTGTTTCATAAGTTGCCCTGGTGGTGCTGTCCAGTGCGTGGTGGACTGCCAACTTCAAGGTCAATGGCATAAAACCTCGGGAGGCTGTAAAGGATTACCATCTAGGAAATCCCCCAAAGCCATTCAGCAAGGTGCTATAGGGGTTGCTCTAGGGTCAGCATCGACTTGATGGTGGTGACAGAGGAGAGAGGGGCTTCCATAAATGCACTGCCCCCACCCCGAACCGGCCGCGGCGTTCCGGCTCCTTGGTCCCACTTGGAAAGAACTCAAGACTGCTACAAGTCCACTAAGGAAGCTAAGCGGTCCTGTGGATGCAGCCGGCTGGTGTGAGGTCTACAGGGTGAATACAAACTGGGGGCCAGGGGCACCAGGGTTCATCCTGCCTCTGTGGCTGCCCTGGGGGCTAGCAGGCAGGGCTCGGCAAGCCTCTCCTCAGAGCTGACCCCTGAGCTCCGAGAGCAGCCTGCTCCCAGGCCCTATGCAGCAGAGGCGAGCTCACCATTTCCCGGCATATTTCTCCTTCCCATCTGGGGAAAGGGGTGGAATGCTCTCTCCTGATAACAGCTCTCGGAGAAGGTGGAGTGCTTCCCCAGGCTTGATGCTGACAACCCTGGGGACGGTCCCTGTGGTGTGTCCTCCTCACTCAGGGTGATGTCAACACAGCCTGCTGCCTCCTGTCCTGCCTCCACGCCCTCAAATGACCCCCAGACTGGCCCGCGCTGGACCAACAGCACCTAGTCTTGTGGACAGGAGCCAGAGATGAAGCTATTAACTGGAGCAATCTCTTTTCCCAGAATGCCCTGGTCAAGCAAAAGCCAAGGATACATCTCATGGGGCACATCTGCTCCACAAGAACTCTTCAAAGGGAGAAGGAGCCCTCTGAGGACAAGGGGCGCCTGCCCCAAGCCCTGGTATTCTCAGCCCCCTCCTAGACCTGTGCTAGTCGGACAGGAAGTCAGGAGGCCCAGCCCAGAGTTGGTGCGTTTGAAGGAGTGCTGGAGCAGGCAATCAGGAGCACCATGGACCGCTGAGAGGACAAACCAAGTGCTCTCTTGTCACACAGCCAGAATCCCTCCTAGAGGCAGGGATGGTGAGGCTTTGCCTCTGGTACTTTGGACACATCATGGGGAGAGACCAGTCCCTGGCAAAGGGCATCGTGGTCAGGAGAGGGCCAGTGAAGAAGAGGAAAGCCCCTCGCCAGATGGACACTCACCGTGGCTGCGGCAATAGACGTCGACCTAAGAACAGCAGGGAAGACAGGGCGGGACCGGCCAGGGCTGAGTCTGCTGTGCCTGGGGTCGCTGTGGGTCAGAACCAAATGGAGTGGGCGACTCAAGTTCAGGTATAGCCCTCAGTCAACATGCCTCCCAGGAGTCCCACCCCCACCCACCACGGGAGACATGTGTATGCAGTGTGGCTGCGCAGGTTACAGCAGCGCCCCCAGACCCAGACGAGAGGCCTGGGGATCTGCTTCCAGAAACCAGCCATCGGCCATGCTGGGGGTCCAATCTGCCCTGACCACAGGGCAACCAGGCCAGGCAGGGGTCCTTCTGTTGTGCATGGGGCATTCCACGGTGGTGTGACAGCCACGGCGTCTTGGCCAGGAAGGTTACTGTCAACCTTTCACATGGCTGGGGAGGGGCCTTTGCCGGCTGCCAAGAGCAACTTCAAATGCTAACTTGGCCAGACCCGGGCTCTGGCAGCGGCCGCCCATAGCAAACTGTGTGGAAAATTCCATGCATATCAAGCCGAGCCTAACCCTCTTCAGAGAACTGGGAGGCTGGGGGGAGAGTCGTGTATGCCACTCTCCCCTAAACTCATCCTCGCACTCTGGGAATATTGCAGATAAAGCTATTTTCACTCGAGTGCTGAACAAAATGGAAAACAAATGTAACATAACTACCGACATTTTCCCAGGAGATGACTCGTTGGAGTGTATTTCCATTTTAATGTCGGTTTTTTACAAGATCTTTATCAAAATTAGCCGCCACAGCCTTCACTCTTAAATAAATGTGCATGATTTAAAGTCTCCATCAGAAGAATGTGGCTCCTTCCCCAGGTCCTAGCTGCCTGTGGCTCCCTCACTTGCCATTCCATCAGCATCCCTCTCGTCTCCTCTCCGGGGCTGGTTCTTGCTCTCCACCTCCTCCCTCTGCCACTCCATGGAGAGCCACCCAGAAAAGATTCAGGGGACCCCCCTGCAGCCCCGGACAAGCAGCTTGCTTTGATCACCCCCTGTCTCCTTCCAAAGAGCGTTCTGTGGCTGGGCAATTCGCTTGCTGCCCATCAAAGCTGATGTTCTTGT
Organism: Nesogale talazaci; assembly: GCA_004026705.1. Taxonomy (NCBI): domain Eukaryota; kingdom Metazoa; phylum Chordata; class Mammalia; order Afrosoricida; family Tenrecidae; genus Nesogale; species Nesogale talazaci. The sequence goes on from PVJH01035298.1 coordinate 15,526, forward strand.
TTACCTGGGGGCTGTGGATGGATTTTGCAGGGATCAAAAGTAATTACTTTGCAAAGTTCATTTCCGACTTGAGCGGTGCCTCCTTTGTCACTGAATAAATATTTCATCAGCGCGAAACTCGGCGCTGTTTGTTCCTCTGACTTTAGCAAGCTGGTTCTAATTAGCCAATGTGCTTGCACTGCTCATTGTCTGGGGTGTTGACCGCCATCCTGCAGAAGAAGACACGTAGCACAAACCGGAGGTCTGATCCCTGCTGGGAGGACAGAGCCACACGTCCCTGCCCAAAGGGGACAAACAGAGCAGCCAGCGTCTGCGTCAGCTCCTGCCCAATCCTTAATGTATTCCGTGTCAAGTGGGGTCCCGCCAGGGAGGGGCCCTGGGAGTACAGGTCCCTTCCTGTCGCTCCTGCAGATTCCGTGATTAGTTAGTCTGGAAACTTCTGAGATCTGAGACCAAGTTTGGGGAGTATGTTCTTTGATAAACCCTCAGCCACTTCAGACGGCAACAGAGGCCACCCACCTACCTGCCGCATGATGGGCTTCACATGCACACGTGGGCATCTGTCGGGGTCTGGCACCTGCCTGAAGGAGGACAGAGGTTTCAGGGCTGCAGAAGGAGCCCAGAACAAGCCAGCCTCAGCCCCCTGCCCCTGCCAACAGCTCCACCCACTCTCCCTGTGGTGTCAAGAAGCCCAAACAAAACTGCAGGACTCAGACAAGAGACAGAGGAAAGACAGGCCAGTCTCACAGGCTGGACCCCTCATGAGGACCTGGTGTGCAGAAGGCGATGGAGGACAGTGGGAGCCCAAGATCCATTCATGGAAATAAGCTTCCAGAGAACTTACCTAGCTAACATTGAGGGATGGGAGGAACGTGGTCACTAAACAGGGTGCTTGGGAGAGAGAGGTACAGAAGATCAAAGGCATACATCTGACCTGAACTGTGAAACTTTGTCTGTCCCCAACCCCACCCCACCCCCAATGCATGATGAATCTGATCTGGTTTCCAACATCTCCTGTATGTTGGGTTGGTATTGTTTTGTTTTGTCTTTGTTTGTTCATATTAGGGCATATCTCAGAGGGTTGTGTTATTGGTGGTCACCATCTTGAAATCATGTTATATGTGTTTTCCTGTAGCCCAGGATTGATGACCCTTTAGGGACTGGGTGTACAATAAGGGTTTTGGGTGGTGGTGGTGGGGAGTATAGTGGTGGGGGCTGGGGGGGTGAAGGCAGAAACAATGTCAAGGAGTCCAGGAAGATAGAGAATGTGTGGATGTGGTAGCAATTGCACAATTATTCTTGATGTGATTGAATTATGGAAATGATATGATATATGTATAAATTCCTGATGAGAGAGAGGAGAAAGAAAGGAAGGAAAGAAAGAAGAGGAAAGGCAAAGGAGAGAGGAATAAAGAAGAAAAAGAGGGGGAAGAAAGAAAGAAAGAGGAAGGGAGAGAGAGAGAACGAAAAAGAGAGAGAGAGAGAAAGTTAAAGTCTGTGAAACCCACAGCAGCATTTCTGCCCTGCCCTCCTATGTAGTTGCACCTGAATAGCCTGGAGGGCAGGAAATGCCTGCTCACACTGGGATGCACTGGTCTGGGTAAGTGTGTCCTGTGCCAGGTTGGAGGCAGAGCTGATTTTTGTTGCTGTCCAGGAATGTTGCCTGTTTCAGGGCTTAAAGTCACTGGCAGAAGCAGAGACCTCCCCCTGGATTTGCATCTGTTAGACCATTCCTCTGTCCTTTAGTCCACTGTCCACCCTGGACATGGAGACCTCTAGGTGGAGCCATCCACAATCGTCACAGTGTCCCCATGGTATGAGCCACTACCCCATTCTGTACATGGGCACATGGAAACCCAGCTCACAGGACAGCAAGACACAGGTTTACCCAGGGTGTTTGCCTCTGGGGGAAGAGGCATAAATGAGGTGCTGCACCAGAGACCCTGCCCAGCTCCCCACCAGAGAGCAAGAGGTTCTAATAAATACCAAAAATGGAAGTCAGTCACTGGGATTCTTGCCAATTGCAAAACCGGCTCTCTGCTCCCTTCTGCTATCTGTGTCTTTGCCCTCTAATCAAACTATGACCTGATTCACCCCACATGCACCTTTTGGCCAGGTTGGCCTAAGAACCCTACCTAGCACAGGTTGGTTGGTTTGGCAGGGGGTGGGTTTTTGGCTAATTCCCAAGACCATCTCATTTGCCCTGCCTGTTTAACAGGGAAGGACACTCAGATGGCACTTTTCATTTTGAGTATTGCAATTATCAGCCCCCCCCCCACACACACACACACACACATACACACACTTGGAAGGAGCCCTGGTAAAATAATGAGCTATGAATTAGGTTACGAACCACCAGCTACTCCTAAAAAAAAAAAAAATGCTTCTGCTCCCATAAAGATTTAAAGCCTCAACAATCCACAGGGGCCATTCCCTCTGCCCTGGAAGATCTCATTGCATTCGCGTCAGCTCGGTGGCAATGAGTTTGATGGGACAGGCAGGGGCTACCCCTTTGGAATAAATGACGCAATCTTTCTCTTTCTCTACACAAGTCTTTCTTGGCATCTCAAATTATGAACCAGACTGATGAGGAATGGGGCAAGGAGGCCACTCCTGCAGCCCTGCCAGAGATCTTCAGCACCCCCTGCCCTCACTCCCACCCCGGGAAAGCCCAGCAGGGACCACCAGGCTCAGGGCCATGAGCCACAGCCCTTTGAGCTCCAAGGGCTCATTCAGTGTTTCCAACAGAACCACCCGTCAACCTCAATCCATCTCTGATCGCAGGGCACCTCGGGGCCGACCCAGAAGGCGCTCGGACTCCAGCAGGCCACTCTCGGCTCACATGTGCCTCTTCAAGCTCCGCTCAAACCCCTGTCCCCTCCCAGAGAGCTGTTCATCTTCTGCACGTTTTTGGAAACTGCACAGTCAGTATAAATGTGCTGTCCTCCGGGTCTCTTAAATTCTATCTGTGGGAAGGCCGTGGGGAGAGATTCATGCAGATGCTCCAAGTCAGGACCAGGGAGCTATAAATAGAGGCCCTCCTTCCCCAAGGAGCCTGAGGATCCTGGGGCTTCACGGAGGTGCATTCTAACCTGCCTCCCCACCCAAGGTAGAGTGGGAAAGGACTTTGCCTGGAGAGGTGATGTTTTATGCATGACCTGCTCTCATTTCTGGAATCTCTAAGCTTTCAAGTTTTGTGAGTGGTGGAATATTCCCCCACTTCATCCATACTGCACCTGATGGTCCATCTGAAGCTCCCATGGGTGGAGTTTAGGGCTACAGGGTCCGGTGAGGTTGCTTCTACCTGCCCCATCCCATCCCCTCCCCCCCCCCCCGATGAGCCTGAAACTGGACAGTGAGGTCTCTGATGGAAAGAGAATCTCTCTCCACAGAAACGTGGGAGTCAATCCTTAGAGTTCTTCTCCTCTTCCCATAATGGGCCGTGGTGTGCTCCTGTCTGTCCCTATGGGGTTTCCTCTTTGACGCCCCTCACGGCAATTCCACATGAAGCCTTGCCCCGGCAGGGCTTGCCCCCCCCCCCACACTGGCCTGTGGTTCTTGTTGGTGGCCATCAGTGAGTTGGCCCCCATCACCAGCGACCCCTTGAACAACAGGACACGATACTGCCTGGCCTTGCAAGGTTTGCGGCCGTGGCTGTAGCCACCATGCCAGCCCATCTCATTGGTTCTCCACAACCCTTTATGTTACCACATCAGACGTCCTTCTCTGCAGACTGGTTTCTCCTGAGAAGATGCCCGGCCAGCACAGTCTCTAAGGAGTACCCTAACTGCACCCCCTCTGGGAAGCCTGAGGGGCCTTCAGCATCCTCTGTCAGCACCGTCATTCCACTGTGTGGATTCCTCTTCAGTCTGTCCTACTGGTTGCGCATTGTCACGCAGATATGAGGTGATGGAAACTATCAGGGCCTGGGCGAGTATGCCTCAGTCCTGGAGGTGCCCTGCCCCTTGGTGCACACTTCACAGAGGCCCTGGGCTGCAGATGTGCCCAGGGCAATGGTGTTCTTGTTGTCAGGTGCCCGTGACCCATCATGACCCCGTGCACGACAGAACTAAACGCTGCCAGGTCCTTCGCCAGCCTCTCAATCGTCCCCATGCTTGACCTCTCAGCTGCAACCCCCGTGTCAACACCAAGGGCCTTCCTCTTTGTCACTGGTCCTCTGGCCAACATGCTGTCCTCCTCCAGCCACTGGTCCTGTCTGGTAACGTGTAGGTGAGACAGATGCGTTTCTCCTTTGAGCAGTCTTCGGCGCTTTCCACATTCTCC
>PVJH01035299.1:0-19838 GCA_004026705.1 Nesogale talazaci
GCATTGAAGCGGCCTCTGTGAAAAAGAACTTATTGAGGACCGGACAATGTGCTAATTACCGGGGAGTCTTAAAACAGATCACTTTCCCCTGAAATTTATAGTCTGGAAAACTGACAGCAAGTATTTAATTACAGTTGTGAAAAGGACAATCAGGAAATACAGACGGTGTCTAGCCAAGGGTCCCAGGAAGTGTTCCTTGAGAAAGTGAGTTCCAAAAAAGGCTGACAGGCTAACCGGAAATTCGCCAAGCAAGCAGGGAAGGGAATTGAGGGAACAGACTGAGGCCTTCAGTGAGAAGGGAGCCTGGCATGAATAAGGAACTGAAAGAAGAAGGCCAGCACGACAAGGACAGATTGAGAGGACAGCACTAGATGAGCCTGGAGAACGGGGCAGAAAGAATAAGGAAGGCCTGTAGACTTTCTTCTGTAAGCAACTGCCAGCCAAGGCAGGAGAAAATAGGTGAGTAGCAGGCACAGGTTAATGTTTTGACCAGTTCTGTGGCTGGAAGTAACTGTCAGACTTTGGGAAGAGTGAGAGGCAGACACCCAGAAAGTCAGGCAAAGGATGATGGAGAAAGAAAGGTAGCCGCCACCTGGGCAGCAGAGGTCACTGCAGAGCTGCTCGCAATCGCCCAAAGTCGGGCTCCACCTGAAGGCCAAGAGCAGGTGACCGATAAAGGAAACGGGGTCCCGGCGTGCACTGGGATGCTCCTGAGTCAGGCAGAGGAATGAGTCATGGTGCATACCACAACAGTCTGCTGCGCAAAAGAGATCCCTTACAGCTGAGCCCCGGTGGCGTAAGGGGTTGAGTGCGGAACTGCAGGCCGTGGGCTTGGCGGTTCAAGTCCAGCAGCGGCTGGGCAGTGCCCACGACCACCAGAGGCAGTGATGCCCACAAAAAAGAGATTCCCTTACAGAAGGACAAATGCCCTGGCAACTCACTTACAGGAAAGCAAGCAAAGCTGATGGGTGGTGGATTCTGGGGAGGGAAAGCCAGAGTTGTTGGTAGGAGGCATTGTGTTCAAGTTAATGGTGATGGGACAAGTTGTAAAAGGATAATGACTGAAACACAGCAAGAGTTCAAAGTCACTGAATTACGGATGTAGACATTGTTGAATCGGTGGCGGCATTGTTAGGTATATTTTGAACACAATTTTTAAAAATAGTTCATGGTGGACTGAGCCCTGGTGGGCTGAGCCCCGGTGGCCTAGTGGATGTGTGCGGGACTGCGGCCTACAGGATTGGCAGTTCAAATCCAGCAGCAGCTCTCCAGGAGCAAGGTTGGCCCTCCTACTCCCAGCAAGGCAGTGATGCCAAAACAAACAAACAGACTCGGGGGAGGGACTTGGGGGGGGTGTTTCCACTAAAGGAAAAAGTGGGTTTCCTGGATGACACTGGTTTGCAGGCAGAGTAGGCCATAGAAGTGAGGATGGCAAGAATTTGTCCCACTACTTTTGACATGCTATCAGGAGATAGCAGTCCCTGAAAAAGGGCCTCATGGTTGATAAAGGAGACGGTCAGCAAAAAGAGGAAGCCTCTCCATGAGATGTATTGACACAACGGCAGCAGCACTGGGCGTGTATAATTGGGAGAGTCCACCAAGATCGGCCACCATTTCCTTCTGCTGTGCCCAAGAGCTGTAGGAACTGGCAGGGACCGGACAGCACTTAACAGCATTAACCATAACCTGGTTTGCCTGAAACAACTGAGCCAATGAGAGGTCTTTGTCTTTCTTTTTTAAAAATCCTTTTATTGGGGGCTCCTACAACTCTTGTCACAATCCACACATCCATCCATTGTGTCAAGCACATTTGTACATCTGTTGCCCTCATCATTCTCAAAACATTTGCTTTCTACTTGAGCCCTTGGTATCAGCTCCTCATTTTAACTCCTTCCTGCCCCCCTTCCCTCACGAACCCTTGATAATTTATAAATCATTTTTTTGTCAGTCTTACACTGGCTGATGTCTCCCTTCACCCACTTTTCTGTTGTCTGTGCCCCAGAGAGGGGGGTTATATATGTTAGATCCTTTTGATCATTTACCCCTTTCTCCCCCACCCTCCCCTTCCCCTCCTGGTATCAGTACTCTCATCATTGGTCCTAAGGATTTTATCTGTCTGGATTCCCTATGTTTCCAGTTCTTATCTGTACCAGTGTATATCCTCTGGCCTAGCCAGATTTGTAAGATAGAATTGGGATCATGATAGTGGGGAGAGGGACGGGCAGGGGTGGGAAGAGAAAGCATTAAAGAACTAGAGGAAAGTTGTATGTTTCATCATTGCTACACTGTACCCTAACTGGTTCATCTCCTCCTTGCAACCCTTCTGTTAGGGGATGTGGCTTCACCTAGATGGGCTTTGAGTCCCCAATCTGTACTCCTCCTCATTTATAATGATATAATTTTTAGTTCTTTGATGCCTGATCTCTTTGACATCTTGTGTCACACAGGCTGGTGTGCTTCTTCCATGTGGGCTTTGATGATTCTGAGCTAGATGGCCACTTGTTTATCTTCAAGCTTTTAAGACCCCAGACACTATATCTTTTGATAGCCAGGCACCATAAGCTTTCTTCACCCCATTTGCTTATGCACCTGCTTTGTCCTCAACAATCATGTGGGGAAGGTGAGCATCATGGAATGCCAATTTAATAGAACAAAGTGTTCTTGCATTGAGGGAGTACTTGACTAGAGGACCAATGTCCATATGCTACTTTAATATTAAACCTATAAATATATGCACATAGATCTATTTCCTCATCATCATATATAAATATATTTACATGTGTACATGCCTTTATTTAGACCTCTATAAATGCCCTTTCCTCTATGTCCTTTCATTTTCCTCTATGTCCTTTCATTTTCCTCTTGTTCCACTATCATGCTCAGCCTTCATTTGGGTTTCAGTCGTTTATTTGAGAGGGCCTTCTCTAGGATGGAGACTATTGAGGAAATTAGTGGAGATGAAAAAAAGAGAAATGTATCTTTGATGCTGAGTTTCAGTTAAACCTAAAACATCAGATGGAAATGTCCTGTCAGCAATTAGAGAGTTTGGAGCTTGGAGAGAAAGACATGACTGTGGGCCACAAATCTAGGCATCCTTGATACACAGGTGTTCATGAAAGCCTAGGAAATTCACAAGATTTCCTCAAAAGAAAAAACGGTCCAGGGCCAAATCCCCAGGTGTTTCTCTGGCAAAAGAGGAAGAAAAGTCTCACGGAGGAGAAATGCACACAAGTCACACACACACAAAGAGAGAGAGAGAAGGGGAACCAGGAGAACAAATGACTTCATTCTGAGTTTACTTCCAAAAATGTAAGATAATAAAGAAGCTAAACTATAGGTTTATACTAAATGGTTTATAGGGAAATGACCCCTAAGCTGCCTCCTAGTTCAAACATTGCCCTGCTATGGAAGTGTCAATATTAAAAGAGTCTTTGGATAAAATACCTAACGATGCAAGAAGCATGGAGAGAATACTGTGCCAAAAAGAAGTAGTCAATATCCAACCATTTCAAGAGGGAGCATAAGAACAAGGACCACAGTGATGCCCAACAACAACAACAAAAAGAACAAGAACAATGGTACTGAAGAAAAAAATTCCAAGTTGCACTGCAAATATTAGCCAAAAACAAGGATCCAGGATATGACGGAATACCAATTGAAATGTTTCAACAAGCTGATGAGTTGCTAGAAGCATTCACTCATCTACGCCAAGAAATTTGGAAGACAGCTACTGGATAACTGACAGGAGAAGATCCATATTTGTACCTATTCCAAAAAAAAAAAAGGTGACCTAACAGAATGCTTAAATTATAGAATAAGAGCTGAGCCCCGGTGGCGAAGTGGTTGAGTACAGGACTGCGGCCCACTAGCTTGGCAGTTCAAATCCAGGAGCAGCTCTCCACGAGCAAGGCTGGGCCTCCCACTCCCACCAGAGGGCAGTGATGCCAAAAAAAAAATTATAGACAACATTGATGTCACATGAAAGTAAAACTTTGCCAAAGATCATCCAACAACAGTCGCAGCAGTCCATTGACAGAAAGCTAGCTGCCAGAAGTTCAGGCCGGATTCAGAAGAGGATGTGGAACAAAAGGTACTATTGCTGCTGCCAGATGGATCTTAGCTGAATGCAGAGAATGCCAGAAAGATGTTGACTTGAGTTTAATTGACTGTGCAAAGGCACTTGACTGTGTCGATCTTAGCAAAGACGGATAGACTTGAATAGATTGAGAATTCCTTGTGTGAACAGAACGAGGAAATACCACCTGGTTTAAAATCAGTAAAAGGGTGCCTCAAAGTTTTATCCTCTCATGATACTTATTCAGTTTGTATGCTGAAGGGCTGAGCCCCGGTGGCATAGTGCTTGAGTGCGGGACTGCGACCCACAGGTTGGGCGCGTCAAATCCAGCAGCGGCTCTCCAGGAGCAAGGCTGGGTAGCTCCCACGACCACCAGAGGGCAGTGATGCCCCCACTCAAAAAAAACAAAACAAAAAAAGATACAGAATTTGTGTGCTGAGTAAATCATCAGAGAAGCTGGCATATATGAAGAAAACTGTGGCATCAAGATTGAAAGAAGAAGAAGAAAAGATTGGAAAAAGAGTCTCTTCGACTAACTAAGGGTCCTTTGGAATTCCTTTCTGGTTATCCCCTTCAATAAACTTATTTAAAAAAAAAGATTGGGGACTGAGTCCCCGTGGCCTAGTGGTTGTGCGCGGGACTGCGGCCCACTGGGTTGGCGGTTCAAATCCAGCAGCACCTCTCCAGGAACAAGGTTGGGCCTCCTACTCCCACCAGAGGGCAGTGATGACCCCCCCCAAAAAAAAAAGATTGGAAGAAGGCTTATTAACAACCTTTGAACTGCAGATGACACAGCCTTGCTTGCTGCAAGTGAGAAGAATGTCGTGATAGTAGGCTTGTTGTGCCAACATGGCCGATTAAGAAAGCTAGGTTTGTTGTGCCAACATGGCCAATGAGCACATGAAATTGAAGGGCTCTGCAATCTCGAACCTGGCTCTCTTGCTCTTGGATCTTAGGACCAGCCGGCTGCCTTGTTTGTCCTGTGCCTTAATCTCCAAACTACACTGCCCGTGGGACACCTAATCCATGGACTGTGTCGCTGTGAGTTAAAGTTCCATCAAGCCCTGCTTTGCCATGCTCCTGGGATATGCATCCCTCGAGCTGGGACTGTAGGACAGTCATCTGGCTGACTGTGGGTGACCTGCTCTGCTGTTTGCTGCTTGTGGCCGGATAGCCTGAATTGCTCTGCTGAGGACTGCTCGGCGGCCCTCAAGACTCCAAGGACTGCCAGTCTACTAGCTGTCTCAGGCAAGTGAGTTGCACCGAGCCATTTGTACTGCTTTATAGAAATAGTTAACTGTTTCTTTTTGTTTGTTTGTTTTTTGGGGGGGGCATCACTGCCCTCTGGTGGTGGGAATAGGAGACCCAGCCTTGCTGCTGGATTTGAACCACCAACCCAGTGGGTCTCAATCCCGCGCACAACCACTACGCCACCGGGGCACAGCCAACTGTTTCTTTCTTATGTCAGATATCCTTCTATCTATATAACTATATAGAGAGAATTACTAGTGTCCTGGTTTTGTTTCTCTAGAGTACCCTATCTATCACAGATGTGAAGCGCTTGCTGATCAAGATCAAGGATTGCAAACTTTTTTTTCTTTTTTTGGGGGGGCATCACTGTTCTCCAGTGGTGGGAGTAGGAGGCCCAGCCCCACTGCTGGAATTGAACCTCCGTCCCAGTGGGCCACAGTCCCGCGCACTACGCCACCGGGGCTCAGCCCAAGGATTGCAAACTGTAAGATGAATTATAACTCAATGTAAAGACCAAAATCTTTACAAGTGACCAGTAAGTGGAGAAAGTGCCTCGGATTTTATCTACCTGGAGCCACAATCAGTTTACATGGAAGAGGCAATCCAGAGATCACAGGACGCCTTGCATTGGGCAAATCTGCTGCACAAGACCTCTTTAAAGTGTTGAAAAGCAAGGCGGTTACTTTGAGGACTGAGTTGTGCCTGATCCCAGCCATGGGATTTTAAGCATCAGTGTATGTAAAATGTGAACATTGAAAAAAGACCAAAGAAGAGTTGATGCATTGCAATTATGGTGCTGGAGACGAATATTGAAAGTACCAAAATCATTTTTAAAAGAAAATACCGGGGCTGAGCCCCAGTGGCGTAGTGGTTGTGCACGGGACTGCGGCCCACTGGGATGGAGGTTCAATTCCAGCTCCACGGAGCAAAGGCTGGGCCTCCCACTCCCACCACCTGAGGACAGTGATGCCCCCCAAAAAAATAATAAAAAAAAAAGAAAATACCATGGATGGCCAAAAGAACAAACATCTATCTTGGAAGAAGTACAACCATAATGCACCTCAAAGGCAAGGACGATGAGACTTTGTTTCACATATCGTGGACATATTGTCAAGAGAGACCAGTCCGTGGAGAAGGACATCACGCTTGGTCAAGTGGAAGGGCAGGAAAAGAGGAAGCCCCTTGACAAGATGGATCGATATAGTGGCTGGAACCATGAGTTCAAACCTGAGGACAGTGAGCATGGCTCAGGACTGGGTGCTTCATTCTATTCTCAAGGTGAGTTGGAAACAAGTTGACAACCATTCCTTTGGAAGGTGGAAACTAAAGAGATCCTTATGGAACTATGAAGGGCAAAGGCATGAAAGAGAAAGAAGTAGGAATTTTGCCTAGGACAGGTTCTCAAACTTTCTCAATCTTTCGGACCCCTTATCAAGAAATAGAGGTCATCATCCAGTCACCCCCTTAGGGGAAGAAGGATCCATAGGTGAGACATGTTTATAGACTGCACATAGATGGCAGTGTAAGTGCCTCTCTCCTCGAGATTTCTGCGGCCCTTATTTTTTTTTTGGGGGGGGGAGGTGGTGCATCACTGCTCTCTGGTGACGGGAGTAGGAGGCCCAGCCCCACTGCTGGAATTGAACCTCCGTCTCCGTGGGCCGCAGTCCCGCGCACAACCACCACGCCACCGGGGCTCAGCCCTTCTGCGGCCCTTATTGAGAACCTAGTTTGCTGCTAGCTGGCTTTGTCTACTTTTCAAACTCGCCCGCCCTGGGTCGCTGGGAGCTCGATGTTCTACCACTTACCGCCAGTTGCCCTTCGGGTGAGTCTAACCCAAGACGAGCCCACGCGTGTCAGAGTAGAATTGTGCTCGGTAAGGCTGACTTTTGAAGTAAACTATCAGGTCTGTCTTCCGCAGTGTCTCAAGGTGGACTCAAACCTCCAAACTTTCAGCGAGCAGCTAAGCACATTAAACATTTGTAACCTTACTCCCACCAGGGCGGTGAGGGTCCCCCCCCCAAAAAAAAAAAGTTTGTCCCACCCAGGAATGCCTCCATGCTCTTCCTTTACGCTTCACACTCAACATTTTTCCAAATACACTCCCCCACCCACCCCTCATCCCATTCTTTTTACATTACAGCTCTTTCTGCCTGGGATGCCCTTCCCTCTCCCTTCCCCTGCCTATACAGCTTTCAAGATTATATAGCTATATAATTCCTATATAGCTTTCAACTAAGGCTTAATTCTTTCCTGAAGCAGAGAGAAGGTCCTCTTTTTTGGGGAGGGCATCACTGCCCTCTGGTGGTCGTGGGAGCTACCCAGCCTTGTTCCCGGAGAGCTGGTGTTGAATTTGAACTGCCAAGCCCGTGGGCTGCAGTTCCGCACTCAACCATTACGCCATCGGGGCTCAACCCAGAAGGTGCTCTTTTTTTTTCCCCCCAGCCATTTAACTTGTCTTATTTCAGTACAGTAACCTGTTCTAGGAGCAGAAGTCCCAGTGGCATAGTGAGCTAAGCAGTGAGCAGCTAGCTTACTTCAAGGTCAGCAGTTCAAATTCACCACTTGCTCCATGGGTGATAGTTGAGGCTGTCTGTTTCCATAAAGACTTAAAAGTCTTGGAATTCCAGAGGGACAAGTCTACTCTCTGCCATAGGGGCCTTCTGAGTCAAAACTGACACAAGAACAGTGGGTTTTGGGGGTTTTGCTGTTGTTGTTTACTATTCTATAAGGATGCTTGGAAGCACTGTCAGGTTGGACAGCTGATCACAAAGTCAGCCTTGCAAACCCATCAGCTGCTTCTCAAGGGAAAGATGCGGCTGTCCTGCTCTGGTGAAGATTTACAGCCTTGGAAACCCCGTCAGGCGTTGCTGACTCAGAAATGATGCAATGACAATGAGGTAGTCTCAGGTACTAGAACTGTTTTTCTCACGGTTGCCACACTGTACCATGACTGGCTCACCTCCTCCCTGCAACTCCTCTGTAAGGGATGTCTCTTCACCTCTGACTGGGGTTTAGGTCCCCAATCTGTATTCCCCCTCATTTATAATGTTATAATTTTTAGTTGTTTGATGCCTGGTACCGAATCCCTTTGACACCTCATGGTCACACAGGCTGGTGTGCTTCTTCCATGTGGGTTTTGCGGCTTCTCAGTTAGATGGCTGCTTGTTTACAAAGAAATATGCAACTTTCCTTTAGTTCTTAAATGCTTCCTCCCACCCACTATCGTGATCCCAATTCTTCCTTAAAAATTCAGCTAGCTCAGGGGATGTACACTGGAGCCAGAAGCATGGGGAATTCAGGACAGATGATCCCTTCAAGACCAGTGGTGATAGTGGGGATACCAGGAGGGTGGAGGGAAGGTGGGGTAGAAAGGAGGAACCAATTGCAGGGTTCTACATATAACCTCCTCCCTGGGGTACAGGACAACAGGGAAGTGGGTGAAGAGACACATCAGACAGTGTATGACATGACAAAATAATGATGATTTCTAAATTATTAAGGGTTCATGGAGGAGGGGGATTGAGGAGGGAGGGGAAGTATGGGGAGCTGGTACCGGGGACCTAAGTAGAAGGAGAATATTTTGAGAATGATGGCAACAAATATGCAAGTGTGGTCTGCATGCAATTGATGTATGTATTGATCGTGATGAGTTGTATGAACCGCCAATAAAATTATTAATAAAAATGTTTTTAACTTTCTGTGTGTTTTTTAAAATCATTTTATTGGGGCTCTTCCCGCCCTTATCCCAATCCACACATGCATCCATTGTGTCAAGTGCTCTTGTACATTTGTTCCCCTCATCGTTCTCAAAACACTTGCCTTCCCCCTTGAGCCCCTGGTATCCGCTCCTCATTTTCCCCCTTCCTCCCCGGTAGCCCCTAATAATAATTTTTCAGGGGGGGCATCACTGCCCTCTGGTGGTGCAAGGAGGAGGCCCAGCCTTTCTGCTGGATTTGAACTTCCAATCCAGTGGGCCACAGTCCCGTGCACAACCACTATGTCACCGGGGCTCAGCCCCAATAATAATTACTATTTTGTTGAAACTGGTTTTTTTTTTGGGGGGGGGGGGCATCACTGCTCTCCAGTGGTGGGAGTAGGAGGCCCAGCCCCACTGCTGGAATTGAACCTCCATCCCAGTGGGCCGCAGTCCCGCGCACAACCACTACGCCACCGGGGCTCAGCCCAAAACTGTTTTTTTTTTTTATGAATCATTTTATTGGAGGCTCTTACAGCTCTTATAACAATCCATACATCAATTGTTATGAGCACATTTGTACAGATGTTGCCATCACCATTTTCAAAAACTTTTCTTTCTACTTGAACCCTTGGTATCAGCTCATCTTTTTTCCCCTCCCGCCCCATCCTTGTAAATCCTTAATAAATGATAAATTATTATTATTTTCATGTCCTACACCATCTGTTGTCTCCCAACACATCTCTGTTGTTCATCCCCCTAGGGGAGTGGGGTTTATACATCGATCACTGTAATGGGTTCCCTCTTTCCCCCACTATTCCTCCACTTTCCCCCTACCCTCATGGTATCAGTACTTCCTTTACTGTTCCTGAGGGGTTTATCTGAAAGGACTTTTCTTTAGTCTAAGATAATTTCTTCACTACCTTTTTGATTTTTAATATTAAAATGGCAATAAGAGTTGATGATTCTTAAGCATTTGTTATTTGACAAAATATAATGCTGGAAATCTCATATTGGTTCCTGTCACCCCCTCATTGTTTTTTGTGTGTGTGTGTGTTTAGTCTGTTTTACTGATCCAGAGAATCTAAAAGTCGAAGTACGACTGTGCTAAGGAACAGCTTATAGTTACAATCTAGGGTAATAGACCAGTGGGGGGAGAAGGCGGTAAGCAGGATTTCTGGAGAGAATCCCAAGGGTCAGTACCTGAAGAGTCCCAGTGCTAGTACTATCTATGCCAAGATAGAAGAATTAAAGCAATAAATGTGTGTCTAAACTATTTGTAACAATGTTTGACAGCTAAATCCTTCCATTTTAATTCTTGGGAGGTAGTGACAGAGAAATGAAACTCCAAGAAGACAAGACTAGAGAGACTGCCTCCAGTTTGCCTCCTCAAGCTTCCTCAATGGGAGGGCTAACATTTCTGAGGCACAGTACTTTCATTTTTCTTCCACGAGCAGAGGAATATTTGCTTTTTACTCAGCTGGCCAAGACCTCACAATACTCCCAATGTTCTATGAAGTGGGTAGTTCCCTGGCACATGGAGTTGAGCTTTGTGCATGTTCTAGCTTGGCAAAGAAACAAAGCTCTAAACAGTGACCCTAGTCTTAGTATCACTTAGAACAGGCCTTTAACCAAGTGATAAACTAACACTGGTGTTGGAATGCTAGCCCCAGGGTTGGCGGTTCAAGGCCGCCAAATGAGGAGAAAAATGATGCTCCCACATAGATTTACAGACTTGTAAATTTTAATGTCTTGGCATTGACTTGATGGCAGTGGATGTGAGCCCTTTCGTGTTAGGTAGATAGTCTGGGTTCTAAAACCCTTCACTCGGTTGGTTGTAAGTCTACAACCCTGTCCCGAATAGTTCCTCGGCCAGTGAGAAGGCTTGTTATTGTTGTTGTTGTTGTTGGCTGGGTGCCATGGATGGAACCCAATGTACAACAGAGAGCAATGCTGCCTGGTCACGTCACATCCTCCCCAGTGTTGTTACATTTGAGCCCATCCTTAAAACCACTGCACTGATCCATCGTGGGGAGGGCCTTTCTCTTTTTCACTGTCCCTCCATTTCACCAAGTCCCTCCCCAGGGACTGGTCTCTCCTAATAATAGATCCAAGGGATGTGAGTCACAGTCTCATCATCCTTGCCTCTAAGGAGCATTCTGATTGTATTTCTTTCAAGATAGAGCTGTTTGTTCTTTGGCAATCTTCGGAACTTTCAATATTCTCCTCCAGCACCATAATTCCAATACATCACGTCTTCTCGGTCCTTTTTCAATGTCCAATTCTTGCAGGTCTATGAGGTCATCGAAAACACCAAGGCTTACATCAGACCTCTTAGTCTTCAAAGTAATCGCTTGTGTTTCAACACTTTAAAGAAGTCTGTGTCACAGCTTTCCCCAACGCAAGGCATCTTGGGATCTCAGGACTGCTGCTTCCTTGAGCATGGGTCGTGGATCCTGGCAAGGTGAAATCCTTGACGATTTCAATCTTTTCTCTATTTACCATGATGTTACCCACCATGGTCAAGTTGGGAGGATTTTGGTCTTCTTTCCATTGAATTGTAATCCATATTGCAGTCCTTGATCTTTCTCAGCAAGTGTTTGAAGTCCTCCTAAATTTCAGTAAGCAAGGCTGTGTCCGAATTTACATGGTTGGTACATTCTGTTCGTGAACCTTCCTCCAATCCTGATGCTGCGTCCTTTTTTATCAGCCGGTTTCTCTGGTGATTTGCTCAGCAGACAGATCACATAAGTATGGTGAGAGGATACAGCCCTGATGCATACCTTTCTTGATTTTAAATCACCTCCTTTTTCTGTTTTATAAAAGACAATCTGGGGCTGAGCCCCGGTGGCGTAGTGGTTGTGCGTGGGACTGCAGCCCACTGGGTTGGAGGTTCAAATCCAGCAGCAAGACTGGGCCTCCTACTCCCACCACCAAAAGGCAGTGATGCCCAAAAAACAAAACAAAAAAAAGATAATCTGACAGACAAGAGGTGGGCTGAAAAGACTTAGAAGTAGCAAAACATAATCAGCTACCACCAAGGTGTGAACTCATCCAGGTGCTCCTGCGTGGTGGGGAGACCTAGTGATCTGCTCTCATGTATTGCAGCGTAGAAACCCTTCAAGCTAGGCTTTGTCACACACAGATTTCTAGGAGTCATAATGGACTAGGTGACACCTAACGACCATGAGTCTAAGTGGGGAAAAAAGTCATTAAGTTACTTCTGACTCGAGTGATCCCATGTTACAGAGCAAAGTAGGGTTTCTACGTAATTAATTTTACTTTTTATCATTTTATTGGGAATGCTTACAGATATCATAACATTCCATAGTCCAATCGCTATTGTCCAAGCAATATTGTGCAATTTCTACTACCGTCAGTTTCAAAACACTTTTAAAAATTAATTTATTTTTTAATCTTTTTATTGGGGGCTCATATAGCTCTTATCACAATCCATCCATCCATCCATCGTGTCAAGCACATCTGTACGTTTGTCGCCATCATCGTTTTCAAAACATTTTTTTTCTACTTCAGCCATCGGTATCAGCTCATTTCCCCAGTTTGTTTTTTTCTTTTTCTTTTTTTTTTTTGGAGGGGCATCACTGCCTCTGGTGGTCGTGGGCCATTTTCCCAGTTTCAAAACATTTTCTTCTTGAACTCTTTGATATTAAACTCCCCTGTATCCCTTCTCCACAACCCCCCAGAACCCTTATTATTTTTTTGGGGGGGGGCATCACTGCTCTCAGTGGTGGGAGTAGGAGGCCCAGTCCCACTGCTGGAATTGAACCTCGTCCCAGTGGGCCGCAGTCCCGCGCACAACCACCACGCCACCGGGGCTCAGCCCCCTTATTATTTTTTATTTTACTTTTTATAGTGATTTGAATAAAGGTTTACAGAGAAAATTGGACTACCATTCAAGAATTCATCTACATTTTCTATCTACATTTATCTACATTGTTTCATGACAGATGGCAGTATCAACAATGTTGCCGTGTCTCTTCCTCTTCCTTCCTGTGTTTACTGTTTCCACAGTCCTTCTCTAGTCATTCCTGTCACCTAAGGTCTTCCCTACAGCAAATGTCGCCCTTTTGATTTCGTATGGTGAATTTGTCTAAGGAGTGTGTTCCTAACTCCCTGGTACTGTTGTGCACCCTATGGGACTACTGATTGGCTGAAAGTTGAGCCTTGGGGTGAGTTCAAGCCCTGCCTTGAAGATTGACCAAGGGCTATTGTTTGGGGAATTCCATCAGTCTCTCTTTTTCTTTTAATCAATTTGAGTTTCGCTCCACATTTTTCTCAATGGACCCAGGAGCCTCTATCACGATCCATTTCAGAGTGGTTGACAGTGGTAGCCGGTCACCGTCTGGTTCTTCTGGCCTCAGGATCAGGTGGCTGAGGTTCCTGTCATCCACCAGTTCTTTGGATTAGGTGGCTTTTTATCACTGAATGGTATTTTTAATCTAACTGGGCTGATTGTTTCCCCGCATCTTTGATTTTCTTTTCTTCTTTGCCTCAGAAAGCTGAGAGCAATGATTGCAGCTGATATGGTCACTTGTAAGCCCCCAGGTGGTTCTCACCGAGGTAGGGTGCAGAGCCCAGCCTTTGTGGAGTTGGTTATTTCAATTGACCTTGACAGCCCTAGGGTTCTATGATAGCAGCTATGGCCCCTAGTCACCAGGTCCAGTGACTCATTCCTTCCCAGTATTCCTTTTCTCCCCTGTCTGCTGTATTATAAACATGGATCTATTTATAGTACATACAAATATGTTTCTAGAAATATCATCTGTCAAACCTATAGGTATAGTTGTGTGTGTAGTCCCTGTTGCCATTCTAATACCTGTTCATCTTGCCTCTGATGCCACTTGTCAATTGGTGTTCGTTACTTCTAATATGTACATAGGATTTTCAATGACTGCACACTTCCAGAATGGATTGCCTAGTCTTTATTACAAGGCACCTTTGGGAGGATTCAAACCCTCATCCAGAGAAATCAACTGTGCCAGCCAGGGACTCCGAAATTCCATCCAATGGTTCACAACAGAGAACCCAAACATAAATGCTTCGGCCTATAGACAATTTAATCTTCAACAAAGAGCCTAGAAATATCCAATGGGAGAAAGTCTCTTCAACAAATGGCGTTGGACAAACTGGATTTCCATATGCCGAATATTGGAAGAAGACCCCTATCTTTTCCTTGCACAAAATGGACATAAAGACCTAAATGTAAACCCCGAAACTCTCAGGATCCTCAGGAAAAAGGCTGGAACAGACTTAAAGGTCCTATTGCAGGGCTTACATAGACTAGCAGGTATAATGGAGGAGGCATACACAGCAAAAGACAAGAGAGATGACTGGGACATGTTGAAATTACATCACTTATTCACATCAAAAGGCTTCATCAGGAGAGTGAAATGAGAGCCCACAGATTAGGGAAAAAAATTTTATTAATGACACATTGGAGCAGCTGAGCCCCGGTGGCGTAGTGGTTGTGCGCGGGACTGCGGCCCACTGGGACGGAGGTTCAATTCCAGCAAATGGGGCTGGGCCTCCTACTCCCACCACCAGAGAGCAGTGATGCCCCCCCCCCAAAAAAAATGACACATTGGACAAAGGGCTAATTGCCAAAATAGGCAGAACTCTATAACAACTCAATAAGAAAATGACAAGAGACACAAGTAAAAAATGGGGAAAAGTTCATCGAAAACAAAGTACAAATGGCTAACAATTGTATGAAAAAATGCTCATGATCGCTGGTTATCAGGGAGATGCGAATTAAAACCACAAAGAGATACCATTTTCCATCCACAGTGCTGGCCCAAACGAAAAAATAACAGATACTGGAGAGGATGTGGACAGATTGAAACTCATAGACTCGGTGGGTGGACTTGTAAACACAGACATTCACTGTGAACAATTGGTGATACATAAAGCAACTGGAAATTGAAATCCCATGTGATCAATCAATACCACTATTAAGCTTTTAGCCAAAATAAAAAAGGGGCACAAAACAAGTGAATGTTTGCTTTCCATGTTCATAACAGTACAGTTCACAAGAGCAAGGAAGGGGAAACATCCTAAATGCCCAACAGCGGAAGAATGGATAAAGAAACTATGACCCATACACACGATGATATAGTACATGTCCCTTAGAAGTGATGAAAACATGAAGCACCACATGACATGGAGAGACCTGAAAACCATTATGCTGAGGGAAGCAAGCCAACCACAAAAGGACAAGTATTGTGTGAGTCCACTACTACAGGGAAACACCAGTCAAACAATCTTAGAGACCAATTCCTGAACAAAAGAGGAGAAAGCTACCTACCGGTCATGAACCACACACCACCTCCCTTTAGCACAGCTCACAAGAACGCCCTTGAAGGAGGAGACCTCACAGGGTCTGGGGTCACTCCTTCAAGTTGGGGGGAAGGGAGAAGACAATCCACTTAAGGCTGTACAACATTGAGACAAGGCTGGGGCAGAGCAAAGGGCCCCCTACAGAAATGGGAGGAGAATCTTGCTGGAAAATAAAGTCAAAACCAGGGCAGGGGAACATCTATATTTTGGAGGACACACTGATAGTTCTGTTGGTGAGTAAAGTAGGTGATTGGGGAGGAGTAATTTCACATCAGGAAGGGATGCAAAACAATTGAAGGGAACCTAGGGGGACAATGGATCAGAGGTTTTTATTAGCTTAATTAATTAATTTTAATGGCCCAGATTTTTTTCCCCTGAGTAGACACTATAAATAACGTTTCTACCCAACCCTTGGTGAACCACACCAAGATGGCTTGCAGGCAGCATGGCTTAAGCCAGGGGCTACAGCAGAAGGATTTAGCATAGACTGCAGGCAGAAAGCATGAGCCCTGCCTCAAAGCTGCCTGCACCCTTGGGCTCAGATGGAAGAGGAAGCAGAGAGTGGCCACCCGGGGTTGGGAAAGTGGTGGTCACTGGACATTGGAAGGAACCTCTGGTTTGCTGAGTGTCCAATGGAAAAGGGGCCCAGTACCACCATATAATTTAGTACCTCGATGCCTGCGTCGCAGTGACATGACAGGTTTGGATCTGCGCTTCAAAGAATCGATCCAGGAAGTTTCCCCCTGGCCTCTATCTCCATCATTAGGGTAAACAGTCCTCAATCGAATGAGAGATCGATTGTATAATGACACAACTGAATGGGAAGACCATATAAGGCAACAACTCATAAGCTGCAGCTCCAGGTGGAGCTAGACTTGCATATTTTCCTCATACCGATAGTGTATGCCATGGGAAAAATCCATGATGTCATCAGTCCAATCACCTTAAGCCCCAGAGGATGATGGACAATGTTTTACTTTTTTGTTTCTAAGGGTTTTTGTTTTCCTGCCTTTTGTTTGCGTATGTGTGTTCTGCTTGGTTTATTACTGTTGTTGGTGTAGTTGGTCTATGGGGTTTTGATTTTGTCATCATATGACCACCAAAATAAACCTGAGTCATATATATCCCATGGACAAGCAGATGGGTTCTGAGCTCCCACGTACCTCTGGCCCAATTCAAGAACATTTAGCTCTGGGGCTGAGCCCCGGTGGCGTAGTGGTTGTGCGCGGGACTGCGGCCCACTGGGACGGAGCTTCAATTCCAGCACTGGGGCTGGGCCTCCTACTCCCACCGTCGGAGAGCAGTGATATCCAAAAAACAAACAAACAAAAAAGAACATTTAGCTCTGATAGCATGGCCCTGCTTGAAACTTACCTTCATGAAATGATCACTAAAGCTAAGGGTGCTACAGCAAACGGTGGTCAAGAAAGCAGATGGTGCCCGGCTATCAGTCAGAAAATGTTTGGGGGTCTTAAAGGCAGATGTCTAAGTGAGGAGCCAGCTAAGTCCACATGGAAGAAGCACACCAGCCTGTGTGATCCAAAGATGGCAAACACGAAACTCAAATATGTATCAGAGCTGAAATCGTGAACGCCCTTTGTAGAAGGTCATAGAGAATGGTGGGAGTCCAAAACCCATCTGCAGAGTCTCTAGTCAGATTAAACTGCTGACAGATCCACTCTCACCAGAGGCAAGTGTCTCGAATAGCTTTATTAGCCGATAGAGATCATTGTAATCTTGATTATGCTGGATCGAACTTGATACTTGGTCAATTGACTTCCTCTTGACCCAACCCTATTTGCTCTAGATGCAAGTATTTATTTCTTGTTCCATGACAAAGATGTCTTCCCTGGCTTTTTAAATATTGATGATGGCCCTTTCATTCTTACTCATTATTCCTATTTTTATCTTATCATTATTATTTTATCTTTACCACTCTATTTTGTTTTGCTCTTTCATTGTTTCTGTGGGATTTTTCAGTCTGTGAAGCGCAGAAGGAGTAGGTGCATAGAGATAATAGCTGATGCAAGGATTTATAGGGGATGGAGGGGTGAGGTGTGGGAGATAGGAGGTGAGGAGATTTGGGGCGCAAACAATAAACACAGGAGGGGGAGGGAGCAGTAGAACTGATTGTGATGACACAACTCACTTTAGAAGACATTTAGCCATGGGGAGCGGGGGGAGGAGAAAATGTTCTAAAATTGCTGTAGTAATGATTGTACAATTTTTTTGTGTGTGGCCTCACTGCCCTGGTGGGAGTAGCAAGCCCAGCCTTGCTGCCGGATTTGAACTGTCAACCCTGTGGGCCGCAGTCCCGCAAATTACCACTAAGCCACCAGGGCTCAGCTGATTGTACAATTTTTCTTATATGATTGAACTATTGAATTGCATGATATGTGGATTATGTGTCAATAAAACTAAAAAAAAAAAAAACATTATCTTTTCATTCCACTACTCCATAAACTTCTTGGAGACTCCTATCATGATGTGAGTTACCTTGTTATAAAATGGGATTCATAGTGTTCTCACATAGAATTATAGAATTATAAATATGTGTATAAATATGTGCATATGTGCAACCATTAGTGAGTAAAAGATGAGAAGTCCTGGCTCTCATGGGAGCCTCTGTTCTAATGGAGGACGATGATAAGTGCATGTCAGGCGGTAAAGCCCAGTAAAGGAAATCAGGAAGTAATGCGGGAGGAAGTTGCTGTTTTATAGAGTGGTCAAGGAAGTTCTCTCTGATAAGGTGATATCTGAACAGAGACATGAAGGAAATGAGGAAAGAAGCCGACAGTTATCTGGGGGAAGGGATGGCCAATGAAGTGTCCTTATGAGGTGATTGAACTTGAAAGGAGAAGGCAAAGAATAGGAGAAGGAGGAAAAGGAGGAAGATCGTCAAAATAAGTAGGTCTGAATTTGTGGAAGGAAATGACAGACTCTGTAATGAACCCAAAGAAGCTAGACGCCATTGAAGTCGTGTCTCTGTCCAAGGCTGCAATGAGGACACGTGGATTTGGTCGAACTTTTGAATTTTCTTGAAGAAAAACTGTCTCTGAACTTTTTCTTATGAACTGTCCTGATGTTTAAAACTATATGGACGGCTGAGCCCCGGTGGCGTAGAGGTTATGCGCGGGACTGCGGCCCACTGGGATGGAGGTTCAATTCCAGTAGCGGCTCCACAGGAGCAAAGGCTGGGCCTCCTACTCCCACCACCAGAGGGCAGTGATGCCCAAAAAGCAACAACAAAATAGCTGTATGGGCAGTGATGCCTAAAACTAAAACAAAAAACAAAAACAAAAAAACCTGTATGGGCATAAATGTATCTGTAGGTTCACCCAAAGGCATTTCTGAAGAACATGAATCGCGGCACTGTTGTGCTTATCAGTCCTAATTCGGACAACACAAGTGTCCATCAGCAGTAGCATGAGTCAGTTGTGACAGTCACAGTGTCTCTAAAGCAACGAGAAGGGAACCAACCACAACTTCACACAACATTGGGCCAAATCTCACAAACGTACAATTGAATGACAATAATAAAATACAAAAGATACAAATGAGTGTACTTTATGATTCCATGGGTATGTTCATGTTGCATTTTGTATCCAATTGTGGAGTTATGATACATCTACTTCCCTGCATTCCTGTTCCCTCCCAATAAAGAACTGAAACAAGATAAAGCCTGTGAGGCAGCAAGCAAAGCAAGTCCTTTGCTCTGCAACACAGACTTCTTTAAGAAAGCAGGAAAGAAGAGTTTTGTTTGTTTTTAATCGCACTTGAAACACAGGTAAATCCCATTATGGATTGAACTATAGCCACCCTTAAAAAAGATTTTTAAAATTTGGAAAAAAAAGATTTTAAAAAACCAAACTCACTGCTCGTGACCCTCCAGGACGGAGCAGAACTGCCTTCCAGGCTTTCAGAGAGGGTACATCTCTTTTTTAAAAAAAGCCTTGAAAGTAAACAAGCAGCCATCTAGCTCAGAAGCAACAAAGCCCACATGGAAGAAGCACACTAGCTTGTGGAATCATGAGGTGTCAAAGGGATGAGATATCAGGCTTCAAGAACTCAAAAGCACAACTTTGCATGCTCACTTTCCTGATATGATCGCTGAGGACAAATGTGTGCATAAGCAAATGTGGTGAAGAAAGCTGATGGTGTCCAGCTACCAAAAGATATAGCGTCTGGGGACTTAAAGGTAAACAAGCGGCCATTCAGCTCAGAAGCAATAAAGCCCACACGGAAGAAGCACACCAGCCTGTGTGATCATGAGGTGGTGAAGGGATCCGGTGTCAGGCATCAAAGAGCTAAAATTATATTATTATTAATGAGGGGGAGTACAGATTGGGGACCCAAAACCCATCAATAGGTGAGGTAACATCCTTTTGCAGAGGGGTTACAAGGAGGAGATGAGCCAGTTAAGATACAGGGTAGGAGCTATGAAATATGCAACCTTTCTCT
>PVJH01035300.1:0-19796 GCA_004026705.1 Nesogale talazaci
GCACACATCTCCCCCGCATTGGCCAGCCGCACTTGATTTGCAGCAGGTGGAGATGTAGCAGCACAGCTGTCCCCACCCCCCTCACCCCCACCCCACCCCGATCCTCCGAGGTGGGTCTTTAAACCAGATTTGTAGGTCAATCAGAACATGTGCCAAACCCAACCCACTGCCACCAAGTCGATTCTGACGCTTAGTGACCGCTCATGGAAGCTATCCTGAGACTAAGTCTGTGTGGGAGCAGCAGCCTCACTGGTCTACTGCCGAGTGGCTGGTGGGTGTGAACCACCGACCTTGCTGTTACAGCAGTTCATTGCTTACCCAACAGCACCACCAGAACAGATGAATGCATTTCCTCTTAACCCTGTTTTAGTGCAAGAAGAGCCTAGGAGCTCAGTGAAGGTGACTGTGATGGAGATGGGAAGGGGCAGGTTTAGTAGAAGGTGAGGGTGGGGCTGAGCCCCGGTGGCGTAGTGGTTGTGCGGGGGGACTGTGGCCCACTGGGGCGGAGGTTCAATTCCAGCAGCGGCTTCATAGGAGCAAAGGCTGGGCCTCCTACTCCCACCACCAGAGGCAGTGATGCCCCAAAAAACGAAACAAAAAGGAAGTGAGGGTGAATTTACGAAACATTAAAGCTCTTACGCATGAGTGGATCCCGAATCTGTGTTTGAAAACCAGGGGACTTACTGGGAAGGTGATTTGAGCTTTAAATAGTTGCTGGCACTGAGGCAAGAACAGCATGATTTAGGGGAAAGGCCAAAGCTTGATCTCAATTTCCTGAGGCCTCTGGCTTCTCACGTTGCTTTAGGCCTGCCAGCTCTGTGTGGTAACCTCTGTGAGGTAGGTTACGTTACGCTCCTAGACGCAGCGCTTCTCAACCTGTGGGTTACCTAAGAGCATCGGAAAGCACATGTTTTCGATGGACGCCACTCCTCTATCTGCCCACATGCAGATGCACCCACATACGACAAGTACCCAGAGTGAAGACTGTTGGCCGTGCAACACCATGCTTCAAGATAGCATTTCATTTATGTGTCATTAGAATAAAGATTTCACAATATATAGTTATATTGTTTTGTGATTCATCACTATGCTTGAGTTATGTTCCATTTGTAACAGTGAAAATACAGCCTGCATGACAGTAGCACAATAACAGTTAAAAAGTTGCAACAAGGCTGAGCCCCGGTGCCCTAGTGGTTGTGCGCGGGGCTACAGCCCACTAGGATGGAGGTTCAATTCCAAGTCACAGGAGCAAAGGCTGGGCCTCCTACTCCCACCACCAGAGAGGGCAGTGATGCCTTAAAAAAAAAAAAAAAGTTGCAACGAAAATAATTTGATGGCTGGGGGGAGAGGTCATCACCACATGAGAAGCTGTAATAAAGGGTCTCGGCAGTAGGAAACGGAGAACCCCTGCTCTCAGGACTTCTGGCTCCGTGTGGTAACTTGTGTGATGGGCCCTAGGGCAGGAGTCCTCAAGACTTTTTTTTTTTTTTTTTTTAGGCATCACTGCCCTGGTGGTGGGAGTAGGAGGCCCAGCCCCACTGCTGGAATTGAACCTCCGTCCCAGTGGGCCGCAGTCCCGCACACAACCACTACGCCACCAGGGCTCAGCCCTCCTCAAAACTTTTTAAGCAGGGTCAGTTCACTGTCCCTCAGACGGTTGGAGGGCCAGACTATAGTTTAAAAACTAAAAAACGAAACTGTGAACGCATTCACTGGGCTCTTGGAAAGAGTCAGCTGCTCAGCAGGACAGCGGCGGCGGCGGTGGCAAAAAGACCTGGCGGGCCAGATAAATGTGCTCAGCAGGCCTCATGTGGCTCTAGGGCCGTTGTTTGAGGACCCCTGCCCTAGAGCATGGCGGGTACCTCAGGGCTGCCTTGGCCTCCGCCAGGTTTGTAGGGAGAGAGCACAATGAGGAAGCAGCTTGGGACAGAGATGGCAAGCCCAACAGAGAGGAGGAGAGACCAGGGTCTTGTCCTGAAATGCTTATCGGGGCAGGGCCTGCTGGTGAGAATTCCATGTGGGACCAGCAAGTTCTCCTCAAAGAGACGCTCCCTGTGTTGTTGTCGTAGCACTTCACCGCCTTGAGCACGGCCAATGCCCCGTCATCACTATCTTGGGGAAGGCAGGCGTTTCCGTTCCCTAGACCAAGAAGACGTTCAGGAGTGAAGTGGGCTCGCCAGAGTGGACCTGGGACATGCTGACCAGGCGGGCTCTGTGACTTGTGCACATAACTTGACAGGAGCGACGCTGGCCAGTCTGACAGGGCGGCCAATAGCTGCACTTTAGAGCCGGGGTTCTCCACCTTCCTCATGCCACCACCCTTCCACAAAGTGCCTCAGGGGTTGCGGACTCCCAGCCAGGAAGTCATCCATGCCCCTTCTTCATCACTGTTATTTTGCTGCTGTTATGAATTGGGTGGCCCCTGTGAAAGAGTCATTCGACCCCCAAAGGGGTCGCCACCCCCAGGTTGAGGGCCACTGAGTCTAGAATGTAAAAAGGCACTGGAGGTTCACATGGGGAGGGTGGAATTGTTTGGGGGTGGAAAGAGGGACTGTGGAGCTGAGCCCCAGTGGGTTTTCCACCCTGAATCTCAGAATCACCTATGCCTCTTTCCCCAAATGGAGAGTCGTAGTCTACACAGGGAGCTTCAAAGTTCATGGAAGAAATGAAATTGAAAAATGGTAGAATTCCCTCATGAGCTTTTTGAAGCCCCTTTGAAACATTTGAGAGGCTTTTTGTTTTTAAGTTCTAAGCAGCCTGTGAAGTATTTGTGGGTTTACATCCTCATCAGCATAGTGTGACAATTCGTCAGGAAAGGCGCCGATTTCCATGTAGGGTGGCTTGTGTCTGAGTTGGCGAATTGGAATTCACCACAAGTCTACTCTGTGCCCTGTGTACAAAGGAGAAAGCAAATGACTCCGTGGAAATAAAGTCCCTGCTACCCCAATCTATCTTCCCCTCTCCACCGACCCCCACCCCCACCCCAAAATAGGACTTCTGACTTTCTCATATATATCCCCTAAGCTCACACATACAAGGACAACCACGCAGACGTTTCTGGTGGTCTGGGACTGGTATGGGCTCTGAGACGGAAGCAGCCAGATCCACTGGGAGTGGAGGAGCGCGGGGCAGGAGACGGTGGTTCATAGGGCACCCCTCACTGCCACCACTCACTGAGAGCAATCCTAGGAGGGGCTGTAAAAGCAGGTGCCTACATTATCTTGGATTGTGAGCTGTGGTGAGAACGTTTTATTAATGGCCAGGAGTGTGGACTGGGAGGGTGGATTTTTCGTGTGTATTCTATAAAGGGAACAGGCCAAAAAAAGTCGGGGAATCTACGACTTAGTATGAAACAGGTTAGAGGGCTGAGCCCCGGTGGCGTAAGTGGTTGAGTGCGGAACTGCGGCCTGCGGGCTTGGCAGTTCAAATCCAGCAGCGGCTCTCAGGAGCAGCAGCACTGGGTAGCACCCACGACCACCAGAGGCAGTGATGCCCACAAAAAAAAAGAAAAGAAAGACATGTTAGAGTTTGTGACATTAACTTGAAGCCACAGGGCGAATCTGAGGATAGAGCCAGACTTCCGTGAGGCATAAAGCAGACACTGTCCTGGAACTCCCAGGGTTGTGACTGATGTAACTATTGGGGCAGAACGTACTTTACAGAACGTTATCACAGCTTCAGTTAACCAGACAAATGGACCAGACTTTGCCTTTTAGAAGTAACATGCCAATTTGACCGTTTGCTCTGCTTTGAAGGGCAAGCAGTATTGTGCTTGTGAGTCTGAAGGACATGTACAAACTTATGGATGGGTATGATTGTATTAGAGAAGGGTGAGTGTGGGTGACTCTGGATGGCCCTGGTAGGCACAAAAAGTGCCGAATGTACTCGAGTACAAGTCGACCCGAATATCAGCGGAGGTATCTAATTTCACCAACAAAAACTGCATTAAAAATGTGCTGGAAAACTCGGCTCATACACAAGTGCATGCGGTAAGAGCCCTGCTCTACATGGGGTGTCAGAGACTCGACGGCACGGGGCTTTGATACCTCAGACAGTAGGGAGTCAAGCCTAATGCACATAAAAGTGTTGGTGACTTGATTTAGTTCTTTTATCATAGACAGTTTGATTGCCCTACAAATGCGAGCATGAGGGTTTTGTTGATTTCGTTTCATCCAGAGTGATTTGTCCTTGGGGTGACGAAGGCAGAGGCTCTTTGATTTTTGCGTGCCCGTATTGAAAGAAGCGCTGATTACTGCCAGTCACCTCAGCCCAGAACTGCTTCGCTCTCTCTCCACGTTCACTCAGACCCCTGCCACAAAGATCCCCTCCAAATCCACTTCCCTCGCGCCCTTTACAGTGCCCTCGGGAGGCTGTCCAAGGCCGTCTCCATCTCTGTGGAAGCAGACAGCCTCATTTTCTTCCCGAAACTCGACTCGTGGGTTTGAGCCTCTCACCTTCCAGTTGGGAGTCCACCGTTTGCCCGACTGCACCACCAGGGCCGACTTCCATTTCAAGCCCAGTTGCCAGATGTCTCCGTGGTCAGACTGTCCACCCGTGCCCCCTGCTTTCATCCCTCCCCGAGGAAAACCATCTTGCTTTTCAGATGTCCACTTGAAGAGGGATGCGAGCGAGGCGGTGCTCCAAAAATGCGTGTGAGCACAGGGCGTGCTTGAATAGAGGGGTTTCTCCACGAGCTTTTTAAGGCCCAGCTCCTGGTCTTCCCCCAGTCTTCAGGGGAGAGACTGAAATGGATAGAGCGGCACTAGGACGGAGGCAAGTCTGTCTTCTGAGGCACGTAGGGTCAGGGCACATAAATCCCTGGGATTGGTATAGTATATACCGGAAAACAGCTGGCCTTTCCCAAAGCAGATTCAAGTGTGATTTGCCTCCTAACACGAAGGCTGTGTGTTCGTTCGAGAGCGGGTACCTGGCAAACGCGTGCCCTTTGTTTGCTAGGGAAGCAGCCCCCAGCAGCGCTTTGCCCCTCCCCATGCCCCCGCGCGGCCTCACATCTCTGTTCATCGTTGTCGTGGACTGACAATAGTTTGGGGGGGGCGGTTATTAGCCTGAAAGAGAATCTTGGCTCAGTTGGCAGCATCTGGACCCTAACCGCCCGCTCTCTCTCCTCTCTCCCCCGCCCCCGCCCCCCCCAGGTGACCGAGCTGAATGAGCCGCTGTCCAACGAGGAGCGGAACCTGCTCTCGGTGGCGTACAAGAACGTGGTGGGGGCGCGCCGCTCTTCCTGGAGGGTCATCAGCAGCATCGAGCAGAAGACCTCGGCGGACGGCAACGAGAAGAAGATCGAGATGGTGCGCGCCTACCGCGAGAAGATCGAGAAGGAGCTGGAGGCGGTGTGCCAGGACGTGCTGAGCCTGCTGGACAACTTCCTGATCAAGAACTGCAGCGAGACCCAGTACGAGAGCAAGGTGTTCTACCTGAAGATGAAGGGGGACTACTACCGCTACCTGGCCGAAGTCGCCACCGGAGAGAAGCGGGCCACCGTGGTGGAGTCGTCCGAGAAGGCCTACAGCGAAGCCCACGAGATCAGCAAGGAGCACATGCAGCCGACCCACCCCATCCGGCTCGGCCTGGCGCTCAACTACTCCGTTTTCTACTACGAGATCCAGAACGCGCCCGAGCAAGCCTGCCACTTGGCCAAGACCGCCTTTGACGACGCCATCGCCGAGCTGGACACCCTCAACGAGGACTCCTACAAGGACTCCACGCTCATCATGCAGCTCCTCCGCGACAACCTGACGCTCTGGACGAGCGACCAGCAGGACGACGACGGCGGCGAAGGGAACAACTAGGCCCCCGGCGGACTGGCAGCGCACGCTGATGCTACTACTGCAGTCTTTATTTTTTTCCCATGAGTTGGGGGTCGGGGTGGGGAGGGGGAAGGAGGGGTGCCCTTCCGAGGGAGGAAGCCCACACGACACGTCTGTCTTTGATCGCCTCTTTGACATTTTTGCCAAAACACCACTAGTGGGAAGTCAGGCTCGCTGTGCTGGCATGGGCGCGGCAGCCTGGCCCTGGCCCGGCGTCTGGACTGCTCTGTAGAGGATGCAGGCGGAGCTGTCCCGTCTTTACTTTAACTTAACTTATTGCTAGATGCTAGGGTTTGCCGACCAGAAGGAGGTGTGCGTGGAACGGCCCTCGATCAATAAGTTCTGTGGTTCCAGTGAGGATTTTATGTACATACACACGCTCTTACGTTTTGGGTACTCTGTATCTCATCTGTCTTCGCTGTGACTTTTGTCTCCCGTCCCTGCAGGGTCTCCGCTCCCAGACACGGAAGAGTTTATTTAAATCCCAGATTGACAGACTCAGAAAGAATAGCAGGTAGACTCATCCTTCGGAGTCAGCCCTTGCCAGCTCATCTCTCGGCTGTTTGGATTAGCCCACAGTGTTAACACCCTGTCGCAGGTTACAGTGTTCCTCCTACGTTACAGCCATCTCCGTGACAGGAAGCCACGGGCCAGGTGTCTCTTTCTTCGCGAGTCAGTTTGGCTCTGCCCTGTGTCTGTCCGTAGCCAGGTGGATTTTGCAGTTTGCTGGGCCAGACGGCTTGCCTGAGGAGAAGCAAAGCCCCCCAAGGTTTTGGCTAACAGGTGCTTGGTTTGGCGTTTGGTCCTTTCCTCACTGGTCCACCATCCAAAGGGATGCACCCCTTTACTAGAACTGTTCAGCGCCACCAGAACAGAGCCAGTTCAGGTCTGCGGGGCCCTTCCTTGGGTTGGCATTTGTAGAGCGCGTTCTGGTTTCCTCGATGCCATCCAGCTGCTTCCTCAGGGATGGCACCGCCATCTCCCGCTCACTGGATTCTTGTTCCTCCGAGCCCCCGCCTTCCCCCTGCCTTCCACAGTTGGTGTTGCAGCTCTTTGGTTGTGGAAGCTGGGTGGTCTAACCGAGAATGTTTGTGGTGTGTGAAGGTGTCGGTGCCAGAAGCGTACTGGTAGAAAAATCCAGAAGGCAAAGCTAGGCTCAGACCTGACCTGTCAGACAGTGTGGTCAGTTTTTCCTCCCTTGAGAACACACTCCTTATGTAATTCTTATAGAAAGATCAGTTAAAATCGTTCCCAAGTAATGAGTATGCCCTCCTACTTGACCAAACGCTTTGTGTGCGTGTGTGTGTGTGTGTGTGTGTGGTTTTTATTCTCATTTCGGTCTTTTAAAGAAAGCCTCAAAGTTTGGAGAGTCCAATTCTCCTGTGTCCTTGATGTGTGTGTGTGTGTGTTTGATGTTGAAGGAAGTTACCGTATAGACTTGAGTATAAGCCAACTCGAATATCAGCCGAGGCACCTAATTTTGCCACAAAAACGGCATTATTAAATGTGCTGAAGAACTTGGCTTACACACGAGCATATACGGTCCATCTGTGTCCCCACATATTTCTACTGAGCGGGGCGAGGCCCTGCTTCTCCTCTGGGATAAATCTGTTCTCTCTCCGTGGGAAAGTGACCTGTGGCATTGTGCTCCGAGCTTGGTGTTTTTTGTTTCGTTTTTTGTTTGTTGGTTGTTGTTGTTTTTAATTCAAATAAAACGAGTAACCATGTGAACTCTCCTGAGACTGGTAAGGACACCAAACCCATTTTGTGTGCTTGCTTATTTAGGCCAGGAGTGGTTTGATGCTAATTGAGGGGAAAAACGGCCCGGTGTGTTTGCAAAGCCCAAGCGTGTGCTTGTCCACGGAGCAAGGAGACTTCTGGATCCCGGGTGGCAGCAGAGGTAGAATGGTGGTGTCCGACGGCCGTGGACCCAAACGGACTCTGTTTCCTGGCATCTTGGCTGGTCCATGCAGGCCCCTCTATACGTCAGAGCGCACGTCCCAGGGAATTTGGCCCTCCCAGAAGAGTCCCGGAGGAGAAGGCTCTGCCGCTTTTGTGCCATGACAGAAACCGGAAGGACACGCCGGCCGGCTTGGGGGGTGGGGGTGGGGGGAGCAGGGTGGGGCGGGGTCCTCAAATATGTCTCATGTCCAGTGTGAGTGGTGTTGTGCCCTTCCTCGTAGCATTTGGAAATGATTTACTGGAATGACAAAACCTATTTCTGAAGACAAAAAAAAAAATTGTGTTTTCCCCCTTGAATTTCAGCTTTGGCTCTGGCTGCTCTGTAGACTTTATGCAAGATCCAAACCAGACCTGAGGGCTCAGCCAGAAGAGGGCGGCGCCTCGGACTCGCGTGTCAGCTGTCGCTGGGTCTCCCTGGCCTTGCCTTGACCCTTACAGGAACGCCCTCGCCTCCGAGCCTGTCTCCGTGAAACGATGCCCCTCCATCACTCTCTTGTACACGATCGTGCATGCTGGTGTTGTATTTCTCTACGGTAGCTCGGCACTTAGTAACTGACCCCGTAGCTGTTAGGTATTCCTATGACAAAAAAAAAAAAAAAAGTCTTCAAAAAAAGTTTTTGAAGTTTTTTTTTGGTTTGTTTTTTAATTTTATTTTTATTTTTTTTTTCCTTTCGGGGGTAAAGTTTGCTCTACCAAATAGTGATTGTAACCAATTGATCTGTTTGGGATGTTGCTATAGTGACATGCAGTTCTCTATTTTGTTTTTTACAAAGGGGGTGGGGGGGAGCCAAAGAAACACCAGTGTTAGCTTAATCTTAATGTCTGGTGTTCGTCATGGTGAAATTATAACTATTACAGTGTAGGAGAACAAAAGCTGTGTTCTCTGAATGAGCCTCTGTGCTTCTTTGTCATGTTATGCAGTGAACTATTTTTAAGGTCTGATCAGTGATCATTTCCCCAACTCCGTGCTGCGCTGAGGGATCCTCTCACACACGGACCATTCTTAGCCGTTTCCTCAGTGCTGGACTATCACGGGTGTGAGTCATCATGTAGCTGTCATACATCGAGCAAATAAACTACAGACCCTATGCCGGTGCGGTCTCGCTTTCTTCCAGGGGCTTCTTAGCCTGTCGGCCTTGCTTGTAAAGGAAGAGTCCCTCAGACACCAGCCTTCCGGCCTGCGACCTCTCCCCCACCCCCCACACACACAAAGGAAAGAGGTTGGACTGAGGGATTAGGGGTCGGTGGTGAGCAAGGTGGTATCTCTTGAAAAGCTACCTGAGGGCTGAGCCCCGGTGGCGTAGTGGTTGTGCGCGGGACTGCGGCCCACTGGGACGGAGGTTCAATTCCAGCAGTGGGGCTGGGCCTCCTACTCCCACCACCGGAGAGCAGTGATCCCCCCCCCCCCCAAAAAAAAAAAAAAAAGAAAAGCTACCTGAACCTGGGAGTCAGACTGGGGTGGACTCAGAAGCAGGGCGCCTCTTGAACCTTCTCTCTGAGCAGGTTCCACTAGCTCTCAGAGTCTTTCTGAGAAGCAGAGACCGGGGGGGCAGTTACTAAGCTGCTGAGCTTTGGAGTTCCCGGGATCCAGTCCATTCACGGC
Organism: Nesogale talazaci; assembly: GCA_004026705.1. Lineage (NCBI taxonomy): Eukaryota > Metazoa > Chordata > Mammalia > Afrosoricida > Tenrecidae > Nesogale > Nesogale talazaci. The sequence continues at coordinate 9,394 of PVJH01035300.1, forward strand.
CCAGAAGGCGACTCAGCAATCCCGCCTGTGTTTGAGCCCCTGGTTGCAGCCACTGCCAGGCCATCCCCTGGAGGTGCTCAGTCTTTCTCACTGAGCCTCTGCAAGTGCAGTAGACACCCGGGACTAACTCCTGCTTACGTGCCCGCAACTATGTGAGATGATGCCTGGCCAGTCCTCTCTCGGCATTCTGGCTATGCATCTGAGGCAGGCAGACTTGTTCTGGCCCTCCAGGGAATCGTCCCCATTCATCGTCAACGTCAGTAGAGGGTGAAGTGGTTGGAAGCACAGAGCACGCTTGAGTCCAGTGTGCGCTGGACCTTGCTCTCCAGTGCTGCAGAGAGCCCTCGTGCAATGATAGCTCGTGGGGCCCCCTTGATGCAGTCTTGGATGAGCTGGTTCTCCGTGCTTTACCACATCCATGAGTCAGGGAGTGGTCTTGGGTTTTTCGGGGCTCCCCCAGTGTGGGCTGTGTTCCCCCAGGTTGCTCTTGCAAAGGCAGTGTTCAGAAGGATGAGCACAGAATGACTCCCTGGGGGAGGTCCTTCCTGATGGGTTGTAAAGGGAGAGCTGAGGAAAAGGATATGGGAGGAGCCTGAGCCCACTCAGTGGGGAAGAGGCTGTTTTGAGGTTTTTAGATAGAGTCATTCCCATTTTAAGAATTGTGTCCTGTTGGGCCGCGTACGTCACGCGTCCTGTAAGTCTTATCACTTGCCACTGAGCACCCTAGGAGGGCCCGACAGACATGGCAGGTACAGTGGTTGGTGACCATTGAGGTAATAGCTAGCTGCTATCACAGTGCTCACCAACACCCCATGGGGGCCAGCCTGCTGGCCGCTCTGTAGCAGGACTAGTCCTGTGTGCGCGAGGGCCTTCAAAAGGGTGGGAGAACGAACGTCAGGATCTTACTCGTTGCATCTGGCGGTGATCCTTCGAAATGGCCCCAACCCAACCCTGGCAGCACCACACACACTGGCTGAATGCAGGCTGGTTCCTCGGGGCAGAAAGAATTGGACCCGGACGGTCCTGCCAGTAAGGAAGTAGAGAAGACCAGAACAGCCAGGGAATGACACAAACTCCACAAGGTTCTTCACGTGCTGTCAAAGTGTGGCTGGTGGCCTGGCCCCTTGGGGGTGATTCCCATCACGTGTGCCTGGAATTTTATCTCAAAACTTCCCTAAGGAAGCTGTTGGTGGCTTCCTAGCAAATGAGGTCACTTCCAGGAATCCCCTTAGGCTGCAAACCCCAAGGTCAGTTGTTGGAAGCCGCCCACGGGAGAAAGGGAGCTTTCCACTCCGTAAGCAAAGCACTGGGGCAGTTCTGCCCTGCCCTGCAGCGTGGCTGTGAGGCAGAATGGGCCAGCGTTACGGGGATTCCCCAGGCTTCTCAATCGAGATTCTAAATCTGTCCAGTTAGGCTTCTCAATGCGGCCACCCGCAGGCTTTGCTCTCCTGGGGTGTGGCGTTGACCTGCCCAAAATGAGGCCTGCAAGGTGCCTTTCCATCAACACGGGAAAGGAAGGAAGCCCACTTTAGGAGAATGCAGCATCTTCTAAGGAAAAGAGTGGGACAATTTTGCAGCTGGGTCCCCGGGGGTGGCAGCAGGGCTGGCTGCACCTTTCTGAGCTAACCAAGTTCTTTCTGCGTTGCGCCCCTTAGAGGAGCGCTGACATCACACACAAGTGGTTGGGGAAGAACTTGCGCCCCCCCCCCCAAAAAAAAAAAAAAAAAAGGTACGGGTAGAAAAAGGTGTAAGCGTGATCATAATCCAAGAATTGAAGGCAGACGTTGGCATGAATAACCAGCCTTGTTCTCCTCGATCCACTGGGCGTGTGCTGAGAGATAGCCCGGGCTCACGGCCACCCTCCGTGACAGGCTAGAGTTGTCCCCTCAGGCTTCCTAGGCTCTGATGGGTGGAGTTGGTTGCCAGGTCTTTTCTCTCGCAGCTGAGCTGCCCGCTGGACATGGCCTCCTTTTGATTACTGGCCATGGGGCTGCCTGAACACCTCTCGTCCTCTGAAGTGAGACAGGACGGCAGTGATGAGAAGCGGCTGCAGAGGACTGAGTGGTGCCCTCTGCGCGGGCACCGTGGGGCTGAGTTCAAAGAACGGGCCGGAAGGTTCGTCTCGGGAGCGGAGTCTGTGCAGGCACGGGGGAGTGCCAGGCACTTGGGTCCCTGCGCCCTATTTGTGGGTCATTACCACATGCTCTGGCTATGGCGCAGGTCAGCTGAAAGGGCTTGGTGATTCTGGGCAGTCTGAAAGGCTCAGAATGGCACCTGTGCCTTGTGGGCCAGCAGTTCTCCGAGCAAACTTGACACGGTCCCCTGCTGACTCAGGACATTAATAACGGCACCCAGCCAGCCAACTCAACCGTCTGTTTGACTATCCCTCTGGTTATGTCTGATGGCCACCCCACAGACCCCGCCTCTCACTCACCATAGATGGGCTGTGGGTGGTGAGGGCAGTGGCAGGGGTGCTCCAGACAATAGGCTTGTTTGGGGGGGGGGAGGTCTCATCTTCATGCTGGAAACCCTCCCCACATCTGAGTAGACCAATCGGCGATTTCCTAATGACAGGTATCCCAACTACTCCAAATCCACAGAAACAAATTACTTGGGGAGACAGGGCTTTTTAAACTTGTGCTTTTGAATAGGTGCTGCAGGTGGGTGGTGGGAAAGGCCATCTACAAAAGGGTGGCTGATCGAAAGAGTTTTGCATGGTTTCTGAGCGAGGGATGTTCTTCACCTTTTGGAAGGGCTCTAAAGGGGAAAGGCAGGAGAGTTGTGTGGCCCACAAAACCCGGCCTAGGGATGTGCTCCAGGCCAACAGCTTCCATGTCCCTCTGGCTCGTCAGTCATGTCCCCTCCTATCCGCCACTGCCGCCCAGCCACTCTCCTCCTTCCTCGAGGGAATTTGACACCACTTGTTCTTTCCTGGTGGCGGAGTGGTATGTCGGCTGGTAACTGCAGTCAGCAGTGTGAAACCACCAGCCTGTCCATGGGAGAAAGAAGAGTCTGTTCCCTCCCATAAAGAGGGACCGTCTTGGAGAACCCCAAGGGCAGTTCTACTGTGTTCCCCAGGGTGACTGTCAAGTCCAAATAGACAGGAAAGGTGTCACTGACACGGAGACCAGGGTTTTTACCGCTCTTGAGCATTAAGTGACTCGGATCCTAAAAGAGGTTCTGGGCTGAGCCCCGGTGGCGTAGTGGTTGTGCGCGGGACTGCGGCCCACGGGGATGGAGGTTCAAGCACCTGATGAGTTTGAACTGTCCACCCTGTGGTGACCAGCCTTGCGCCTACCTCGCAGCACCACCAGGGGGCTTAGATTTAAGTCTAGCCAGGTGTTGGGGGCGGCTTCACCCTCTAAGCTTCTATGTAGGCAGTGAGTGGCGGTGGTGGTGGGAGATGTCAAGCTTCAGTTCCTCTACAGGGATACAGTCTGAGAGCCACAAGGTGGTTCGATGCAGTGGGGAGCTTGGCCCAGCCCCGGACACAGTGCTCATACTCTGCCTTGATAATCCTCGTGTTACAGGATCGTGAAGTTGCTGTCTGACACTTCGCTGCAATCTCTAAACATAAGGACCTCATGTTTCAAGAGATCGGGAATCAGTCCCCAATAGCCCGTTTGAAATACCCTGCCATGCCTCAGGGGCCCTCAAACATTTTAAACAGGGGGCCAGTTCACTGTCCCTCAGACCGTTGGAGGGCCGGACTATAGTTTTAAAAAAAACTGAACAAATTCACTGCGGAGGGGGCGGGCCCAGGATGAGTCAGCTGCTAAGCAGGACAGGCAGCAGCAGCCCAAACACCCAGGGGCCGGATAAATGTCCTCTGCGGGCCGCATGTGGCCCTCGGGCCATAGTTTGAAGCCCCCTGCCTTTCATAATCCCTGCTCTTTGCTCCATATTGAAGTCATGGAATGCATCTGGCTGAATAGGCTCCATCTAGAACACTCCTCCAGCCTCTTAGGACATTTTCCGATCTGGCGTTAGCCATTTCACGAAACCCCACCTGGACTTGCCCAACCGTTGGTTTCCTCCAGGGCCTTCCTAATTGTCCCCCCTTCTCCCGAGGGCACTTCTTCTGGCCTCGGAGAGGGTCCCCTTTGTCTCCCCACCCCCAGGCTGACTTCTCCGTGTGACGCCCGCCTCAGTAAGCAGCAGGGCCTTCCTTGCACAGACCTAACCTGACCGGTCCCCAAGCACGCCGCGCGGCCTGGCCATCGGCTAGCCGGATTGCCACGAGCAGGACGTTGGGTGCTGCATCCTGGGTTCTGAGCCTGGGGGCCTTTGCCTCCTTCGCAACCCTCCCCTGCCACTCCTGGGCGAACGAAGTGTGACGGGCTCTCTCAGCCCTGGTTTTGATCCCGCAGGCTGCTGCATCCATGGGGGGTGAGGCACATGCTCTCTGGCCCTTCTGTTGCTGTTCCTCGACGGGTGGAGGTGGTGGGATTGGAACGGTCCATCTCTGTTCACAGGCGTCACCACCGAAACACGCCAGTGGGCCGAGTGGCCGCCTGCGTTCGAAAAATGAACAGTTTTCACACCATCTTGGTGTTAGGCTGCTTCTTTCCACAAGAGCCTACTAGTGTATCTCCCCGAAAATAAGACACTGTCTTATGTTCTTGTTTCCTCAAGACACACTAGTAGGCATATTTTCAGGGTGTGTTAGTCTGGGTAGACTAGAGAAACAAATTCATAAACACGCACATAGGATATAGGGGAAAGGTTTATACAAGAGGAATGGAACATTGAGAAAGCATCCCAACCCAGTCCAGTCCAAGGTCATAAGTCCAACATTAGCCCATATGTCTGATACCAGTCTATAAAGTCTCTTTCTGACTCATGAAGCACGTGCAGTAGAAGCATCCCAGCGCTGGCAGGGGTCTCCCCGTGGCTCCTCATTTCCAGGGCTCAGGGTCCATCAGCTGTATCCAGCGGCAGTGGAGGCATCTCAGCGCTGGCAGGGGTCTCTGTGGCTTCTCTGGCCCCAGAGGTCTGGTTCCATCAGGGCAAGCCCATGAGGTTTCTCCTCCGGCTCCTCCAGTCTCCAGATCAATCAGCATGCTGTCATCTCGTCTTGTCAGAAGTTCATCATCTAGAAGCCCCTGCCTAGTGTCTCTCCTCCAATTCGGGAATACCTCGAGACTTCCCAGAATTCTTAGGAGAAAGCCATGCCTACACCGAGGCCTCATTGGCTATCTCCAGAGAGACAGGCTAGACTCCACCCCTACAGTCCCAATCAGGAAATTGACATCAAGTACATGACCGCCACACAGGGGCTGTCTTATTGAGGATGGTACCACAATCTACATTTATTCAAATAGAGCGCAGTCGTCTTCTGGAACATCGACCCACAGCTTGACTTCTTCCCCGAGCACACACCAGACCTGAGCAGAGCGACCTGCTCACTTCACTGAGACTTCTGTCTCCCTCTCTGCCTCAGCTGGCAGCAGGCACAAAATGACCAGGACTGGATGGGGGGAGCCAGCTTTGTGGATGGGGCTGCCCCATCTTTGTGACCACTACGCTGCACAGGCACCCCTATCACGCCGTCATTTTCGGGGTATGGTTTCTATTGCACAAATGCTTAGAAATCCAGCTACGGCTTATTTTCTGGGTATGTCTTCTTTTCAGGGAAACACGGTACTTCCTGGCTCTCCCAGAGGCCACAAAGGCCTAGCCACACGTCCACCTCTTTGTTCAGCCACTGTGGCCTCTTCTGCCCTGCTGCTGACTCTCTTGACCAGAAATCAGATTTGAGGGATGAGGTCTTGATGGTTGACCTGGTCTTGGAAAAACTCCCGTTGGATCCCAGGAAGTTAGCAAAGCAAATTAACCTCCCAGAAACTCTTAGTTTCTAAACCACGGGTTTTAGGTATTCATTTGAAAGCAAATTTCTTGTTGGCAGCATTGACATCCTTCCACGGGAAGCTCTTAACTTGCAGGTGGGAATTAATTGAGTCGTGGGCGTTCATCCCAAAGGTTGTATTCAAAATAGATGATGAGCACTTCCTGTCTCCCAAAGAGACTGTCCGGATGCCCAACATCCCACCTTATTGCTGGGCCCCAGCCAAGGGAGTACTGATTGTTGGGGCACTGGGCTACTGGCTACAAGGTCCGTGGTTCTGGTTCGAGCCCACGAGGTGCTGCGCCCATGGGGGTTGATAACCACAGAAACCCGACAGAGGGTGGCCTTGAGTGGGGATGACTCCATGGCGCTGGTTATGGTTGGGTGCCTGGTTTGGTACCTGAACAAGACGACCTGAGTCCTGCTTCGCCCTGAGGGCTGCATCTACAGCGGCTGGCGCAGCCGCCCCTGTGCCCATTTACCTGGCACACAGTACTGCAACCCGGGCCCAGGTCCAGCCACCAGTCCCTGGCTGGCATTGGCCGCCTGCGGTCATCCGCGGCTGCCCCCCGGTGGACACGGCCCATGCCTGCAGCTGTCCCCCGCCGACCAGCCGCTCCCACAGCTCACGCGGGGCGGGGCGGGGCGCGGTGCCCGGGTCTCCGCTGGGTCAACCTTTCCAGCCTGCTCCGCCTGCCCACGTGTGGGCCTCGATGCCAGCTGGTGCGCCAGCTCCTGCCCATCGGCGAGCCCCCCCCCCCCCCCGCCCCTCGGCATCTCTCGGGCCCCGGGGCGGGGGTCCTGCTCTCTGCGTGTCCCCTCGTGAGCTGCAGGCCGCGGTACTGCCCGGGCCATCGTTTGCACGCGCGTGTGCCGCCCGCCCCGCGGGTGCCCGACGGCCGCAGCCCCGCAGGGCACCCAGCCGAGCTCCCCGGCTGGTCTGAAGACGGCAGAGCGGACCAGCCCGCCTCCCGGGCCCCAGCACCGTCCAGAGACCCGGATGTGGCAGGGACCGGGGGTGGGGTGGGGGGGGGACGGCGCCTGCCCCGTGAGCTGGCCTTTCATCCAATTACGGAGCGGCGGTACGAGCCAATCACCGGCCTGCCTCCCCGCATTCCTCCAATGGTCGGCCTGTTGCTAAGGCTCGGGTTTCTGCTCCGCAGCCGCTTCCTTTCTCCGCCTTCTTTCCGGTCTCCACCCTCGCTCTCCACGGGCCCCTTTGTTCCCTGCAGTAACCGGTCACGGGCTGTAGAGGGCACTGCAAGGCCTTCCAGGACCTAAGGACCTCGAAGTGGGTTGTGCACTGCCCAGGTCAATGGAAGGACCTGGGGTGCGGGGAGGGTTTGTTTGGGTTTTGTTTTTATTGGGAGGGAGGTGAGTGGGAGGGCAGACCCTCGGACTGGTCACAGCCTCAGGTGCCTGCTGACTGGGGTCTCTCTGCCCCTCGGTTTCCCCTCCTGAACAGGTGTCCTGTGGTTTTGCTGTTCTCCGATACCCCCAGAACCAAATTTAGCTACCGCCTTCGAGTGGATTCGAACGCACAGCGACCCCACAGGGCAGAGCGAAGCCACTCCATTGGGGTCCCAAGACTGGGACTGTGTACAGAAGCACATCTTTCTCTCATCCAGCCGCCGATGGGTTCTGAATACAGTCTTTGGGGTTAGCCGCCAGACACTGGAACCACAGCCGCCACAAGCTCAAGGCCCTGGACTCCATCCCAACACACAGCCACTCTCTGGAGGGTTTCAGGGCCATTTTCTGCAGGGCGGTTGGTAGGGGTTGAACGTTCAACCTTGTAATTCAGCTTTCCCCACAGCTTCAGGGCTCTGTGATTCCACATGGCAGAGGCAGAAACCAGGCTGTCTTCCATATCTTGCCCCAGCTTACAAGTGTCAAAGTGGGAGTCGCGAGGCAGAGGGGACAGAGGCCAGCCCCTGCCTCTCTGGGGCATTCGAGTCCGGGTGCCAACCGGCTTGTCCAGCTGCAGCTGCCCACACACCCATCACCCTCTGGGACAAGCTGTGCCTCTGCCTGCTCGCCCTTCTGCCCCCAAGCAGTGGCCACTTAGGGCTGGTGACCTTTCTCCCTGTCCACCATCTTCCTTGGTAGATGTCAGGGACACACAAGGCTGCCCCCACCCCCACTTTGCAGTTCCCAGCATCCAGTTCTGGAGTCCTGCTGGGGCAGTGGGCTTCACACACAGTGAGCGGATAGCCAGCAGGCCCAACCACAGCCGCTTCCAGGGAGAAAGCTGACACTGGCCACTCCCACGGGGACACGTCTCCCTGTTGTCTGGGGTCCCGACAGGAACCCACCCGAGGGATGGGAGCTTTGGCGTGAACACAGCGGAGGTGGGGAGTTGCCCCAGTCATCATTTAGAAATTGGGGCTCACCTCCAGGGTGACTTTTTTTTGTTTGTTTTTGTTTTTGGGGCATCACTGCTCTCCGGTGGTGGGAGTAGGAGGCCTAGCCCCACTGCTGGAATTGAACCTCCGTCCCAGTGGGCCGCAGTCCTGTGCACAACCACTACGCCACCGGGGCTCAGCCCCCCAGGGTGACTTTAAAGTGACCAGATGACAGTCCCGCTTTCAAACCATTTTCCCCCCGTTCTGCGGCGTTTTAAAAAATTGTTGGAAAGAATGCACGACAAGCTAGGGAACGGCGGGAGAACGGGGAGGGAATATACCCCCTCTATTCCCCCACCCCCACCCCACCCCGGCCAGTGGTGTCCCGCCTTACCAGTGTTGAAACCTGGTCACTTTACTTTAGAAGGACCTGCTCAGTCTCTCAGCAAAAGCTAACTCACGGCCGTGGAGTCCCAGCGACCCTGTCGGACAGGGTAGAACTGCCCCTGCCGGTTCCCAGACTGTCCTCTTTCAGCGCACTGTGCTAGGGCGGGCAGACGAGGGAAACAAATTCATAAACACGCGTATGTAGATGAGAGGGAGTTTCACAGAAGAGCTACGTGTACATTAAGAAAGCGTTCCAACCCAGTCCGGTCCGGGCCCACAAGTCTGAGATTAGCCCCTATGTCTGACACCAGTCTAGAAAGTCTTCTTCAGACTCACGAAACACACGCAATGTCGCCAAATGCAAGATGATCCCGGGCCAGATGGGCAGAAAGCCTTTGGACCCAGTGGCGTTGTGAACATCTCAGCGCTGGCAGGGGTCTCCACGTGGCTCCTCGGGCATCAGAGGTCCGGTTCAGGGCACTGGGGTGGTTCCACGTGACTTCCCCTCGAGGATGTCTCCCAGGAAGTCAGCCTTGTCAGGAGACTGTCTCCCAGGAAGTGAATTCAGAGAGACAGTGTCTCCCCCTCCAAGAAGGACTTACCACATTTCCCAGAAGTCTCAGGAGAAGGCCACGCCCACACAGGTCTCATTGGCTAGCTCCAGACTGACAGGCTAGACTCCACCCTTACACTCTTCATCCTCAAAGGGACAACCGATTAGAGGCACAGAAAGCGCCAGTTTCTTCGCTGGGAGCAGCGGGTGGTTTCAAACTGTTGACCTTGTCAGCAGCAGTCCAAGGAGTAGCAGCAGGGCCCCTCTCGCTCAGCGAGGCCCGCGACAAAGACGGAAGAGGCCAGGGTCTCTCCCGAGTGCCTGCACCGCTTCCCCAGGGTGTGCAGCGAGGCTCGGCCCTGCCCTGTTGGGCTCCGTGGGAGCGAGAAGAGGCGTCCTGCTTTCAGGAAGATTTACCATCCCGCACACCCACCGGGGGGAGCTTTCCCCGGTCCTGCAATTGTCTCAGGGCAGGGAGAAAGCCTGTCTGTGGGTTGTGCCGTTACCGAGACACGACCAGCCTTGGCTGGGAGCTGACTGTTGTCCGTGGTCAGTGACCTCGTGTACAAGTGCTTCCCTCCATCACCTTCCTCTCACAGGTGGACAGACTGAGACCTCATGACTCGAGGGCCCGCGGGTGGCAGGTGGCGGAGGGACCGTTGAGCCCAGCCCGTGCCCACAAGCACAACCGTGACCTTGTCAGCCGCGCTGGGTGGCTGTGAGGATCCCACAAGCCGCCTTGAGAGGCCCGTCTGCCTCCTACCAGCAGGTTAACAGGCGCTCGGCACTGGGCAGGGACCCCCGGGCCTCCAATGACACCGTCGGGTTTGCGCTGAACCCTCCACGAAGGAATTCCCAGAAGGCCAGAGGGTGCCCGGAAATAGACCCAGAACTGAGAATTTGCCCAAAGTCACAGTAGGTCCTGGGTCAGGGGGGAGGGAGTGTGAGGTTCTAAGGCTCGAGTCTCCTGACCCATTTCCCACCCAGAGCACAGAGGAGAGATTCTGCAGGGGGGCACCCCCAGGACCTGCTTGGCCACTGCTCCAGTCCTCCCAAGGAGGGGCCAGCACAGCATGGGTTCCGAGCTGGGCCTGCCACGACCCTGTGGGGACGTGACTTCATGCTCCAGGGCCAATTAGGTTTGCACCCAACAGCCATTGTCAGGCTGGTCAAGCCTGGACAAAAGGGCCTTGGGGGTCATGGCTGGAGCTGTGGCAGACAGTGGAGAGGTGGGGGCACCAGGGTTCAGAGAGCAGTGGGGGCCGGGGGC